>CAUYPK010122953.1:0-17546 GCA_963574355.1 Loris lydekkerianus
ACTCCACCCTTTGCTCACAGGAGTCTGAGGGCCAAGGGGTACCAGTGGCGAACATCACTCGGAAGATGTAAAACTGAAGTGAAAATGCCCAGTCCCCCCCGCCCCCACAGCCACTTCCGTCTCCAACCACGCCCCTCCCCCTCTCAGGACACCCAGATTCCCAGACTCACCATTTCCCAGCTTCAGGGATGTCCCGGTGTCCTCCTTACAAATCTCTGAGTACTTGCAGGTCAGAAGGTAACAGAGGGTGTTGCAGAGAGACCTGGAGTATTAAAGGTTGAAGAAGGAACCCCAGATCCGCGCCCAGGTCAAGACACAAGCGGGGCGCTGGATCCCAGGAGCTGCCTCCTTCCTTCCGGCTGTGCATCTCATTGGACGGTTCATGCTAGAGCATCTCTGATTGGATAAGGCCTCAGGCCCCACCTCACTATCCTTGAGTGACAGCACTGTCATCAGACAAAAGTGTAAGTGAGGCCAGGATAGTAACAATTACTTTTCTTTGTTTGTTTGTATTTTGTTTTTGTTTTTTTGAGACAGAGTCTTAAGCCGCTGTCTTCGGTAGAGTGCCTGGGCGTCACAGCTCACAGCAACCTCAAACTCCTGGGCTTAAGCGATTCTCTTGCCTCAGTCTCCCAGTTGCTGGGACTTCAGGCGCCCCCCACAACGCCCTGCTATTTTTTTGTTGCAGTTGTCATTGTTGTTTAGCTGGCTCAGGCCGGGTTGGAAACTGCCAGCTTCGGTATCTGTGGCTGGCGCCATAACCACTGTATTATAGTCAAGAAGCCTCTTTAGGAGCTTTTAATGCTTAAACCAAAAAACTTGCAAGCTGTGTTTTCATAGTCACTGGTCCATGGTCCATCTCTGGCAGGGCAAGAATTTGTTCCGCACCCTGGCCACAGGTGGAAGCCCAAACTCTTCCTAGCAAAGTCCTCAGAGTGCAGAGGGCTCCCCTTGTAGTGCTGTACAGTGACTCCCCAAATCATAGGCAAGAATGCGAGAAGTGACTGTAATGAGCAGCAGTGAGCCAGGCCTGGGCAAGGTGCTTGCCAGTGTTACCTCAGTTAATTCTCACACCCACCCCACTAGTAGGCATCTCCTACTTGTGAGGAAGAATCCTGAGGCTAACCAATTGTTCATCATTAAGTTCACAAGTCCATCAAAGCTGACATGAAAATCCAGGTTTTCTTGGGCCAGGCGCAGGGACTCATGCCTGTAATCCCAGCATTTGGGAGGCCAAGGCCGTGTGTTGCCTGAGGACAGCCAGAGCACGTCTCTAAAAACAAAAAAATAGCTGGGCGTTGTGGTGGGGGCCTGTAGTCCCAGCTATTTGGGAGGCCGAGGCTTGAGAATCGCTTAAGTCAAAGAGTTTGCGGTTACTGTGAGCTATGATGCGTTCTGTCTTTCCCATTCCACAACGCTGAATTCTCTGTCTGGTCCAGCCTTAACTTCCCATATAGTTCTGTCTTAATATCATGTCCTAGGCCTTGTCCTGACCCTATGACAGAAGGGGTCAGCAGCAGGACGCTCTTCTGTAAAGATGGGTAAGGATCCTGGCAAGGTATTTCCTCTGAAACACCAAATATGACCTTAGAAGTCACTGTTCAGGCCACTCTACGCTGAATAGTTTCCCAAGGAAATGGTGAGGTAGAGCTGTCGGCAAGTGAGACAACACCCCCCTTCTGATTCTCTGTGGAGTGAGATACCACAAAGGGGCAATGCTCAAAGGGTGGTGAAAAATGCAGGGATCAGAAGGATGAACTGGAGTAGTGTCAAAACTGCCATGGCAGGTTGCTAGACAGTCAACAGGTCAGAGAGCAAGGCCAGGAGGCCCAAGAAGAAGTTTTGGTTCTAGTCGGGAAGTGTCTTGTCTCCTTGCTCAAGAATGACCGGGAGACCTTGAACATGTCCTATGTCTGGCCACAGGGGTTCTCATTTTGATAGAAAGGACAGTAGCCCCAACTCCCTCAGT
This sequence comes from Loris lydekkerianus, assembly GCA_963574355.1. NCBI lineage: Eukaryota > Metazoa > Chordata > Mammalia > Primates > Lorisidae > Loris > Loris lydekkerianus. The sequence goes on from CAUYPK010122953.1 coordinate 1,970, forward strand.
CTCTCCCTCGCCACTGCCTCTCAGCCCTTGTTGATCTGTGGGTTATGGGGAGAAGAGTGTAGCAGGCCCTCCACCTGGACCTCTGGCATTAGCCCTGAGAGAACCCACGGTGCCTGCTGCTCCGCCAGTCACCCTACTCCACAGCAGCCACACCCCCAGTAACTGCACCTGCCAGCAAAAGGTCACATCACAGATCTCAAGAAGTTGTTCTCTCTGCCTGGCCGGCAGCTCGGCAGGCGTGAGGTTGTGCCCCCTGGGAGTCAGGAAGAGCAGTGGACAGATTGTGGACAAAGCAGTGATGGAAGAAGACCTCAGGCTGTCCACAGAGGTTCTGGCAAAAGCCGCAGAATCAGGCACCACCCACTTCTGACTGTGAGCACTTCAGTCCCAGCACCGGTCATTTAGGTTGCTCTTGGAGAGGGGTCAGCAAAGGCTCCCCAATGCCCAACCGGTCCTGCACTATGCTCGCTTCCCCAAAGGGCACCCCAGTCTGAGCCAAGCCAAAAGGTCCCGGGTTCATCCCCAGGAAGAGCACTTGCTTGGGGCCCTGGCAGTAGTGAGTCACATAGCTGCGATGTGTCTCCCAGGCATACTCCACGGGATTGTAGATGATGCCCCCTGGCTCTGAAAACTGCAGCTGGCTCAGCTCAGGGTTGAGCCGAAGCTCCTCCTCCAAGAAGCCCTCAGCAAAGCTTCGAGGGCAGGCCGAGGGCTCCATCAAGGCACTAGTAGTACTTCATGGAGGGCCACCAGTAGGAAAGCCTGGGGCACAGCCATGGGTTGTCACCTGGTCCAGTTCCCCATCTTGCTTGTGCTAACAGTTTCTTGACCACAGCACTTTTTATGTTTTCCTCTTCCTTTGATTGATTCAGGGCAGAAACTGTGACTTTATTCAGCCCTATATCCCAAGGCAACTGGATATACTTTTGCCAAAGAGTGCCTATTTCACAAATTTTGACTAAAGGAATGAAAATCTGTTAACAGTGTTTAGTTGTGCTAGGCTTGAGCACCTATTTAAATAGGAGTTAGACTCTGCTTTGAAGGCATTTGGAATGTACATCATGAAGTCTAGCTAAAAACATGCACAGAAATAATTTAATCTCTTGATGCACAGATGAATGACATTGAGAGTTACAAGCAAAGGCTGTGGCAGTTCAGAGAAGGGTGAAATTATGTATTTCTAGTCTCCAGTCAGGGGGATGGCATTGCAGGAGGCTTCATGCAGAAGATGGTATCTAAGCTTCCAACTAACAAGCATAACATAGGGGTATATATGGTGTACCTCCCAGGTGAAGGGCTCAGCTACAATGTGGGCTTTACTTAATGAACACTAGCTCTTTTTACACGTGGCTTCATGCCTTCTCTGGGATGCAGCTCTGCCTGAGGAATATTTGTAGCTAGCCCTGGATATAAATTATATCCTTCAATTAATAACAATATATACATACATATGTGTTCATAAATACACACACAGTAAATACATGTTTTCCACTCATGGAAACAACATATTAACAATTATATATATTTCATTTTGGTGAAAAGATATATGCAGGGTGGACATAAAGTTCTTATACAATTTTAAATAGTTTACTATTTAAAATTAAAACTTCACCATTTAAATTGAAATTGTTTACTGTTTAAATTTAAAATACTTTACTATTTAATTTGCACATGAACTTTAAGTCCACCCTATATTTAGAATTAGCCAGTTGAACTTCCCTTAGATCAGTGTCTCTCAACCTTCCTAATGCCATAACCCTTTAATACACTGCAACAGGATTGCAATCCACAGGTGAGAACCCCTGCTTTAGATGATTCAAATTTGGTGGGCACCATCCAAATCATCATAATCAAGAGCCAGTGGAAGATATGCCTCTTCTCTCTATCAGACCTGGTCAGAGTGTTGACCTTGGCCACAGCAATATCAAAGAGCTTCTTCACAGCCTGTTTTACCTTGTGCTTGTTGACTTTGACATCCACAGTGAACACAAGTGTGTTTTCTTCTCTCTCGTTTATGGCAGACTCAGTGGTCAGGGAGAAGTGCATGATGGCACAGTGGTCAAGCTTGTCTCCCCTGGGGCAGCTCTTCCTGGGATATTTTGGCTTCCTCTGGAGGGGCCACAGTTTATTCAGCCACTGAAATGTGGATGATGTAGGAATATTCATTTTTCTGTGTCTGTGGTTGCCTTTTAGCACTGCCTTCTGGGCCTTCAATGCCTTTAATTTGGATTTTGCTTTGGGAGGGGCAGGAGCTTCCTTCTTCACCTTCAGCACCATCTTGTGAAAACCAACAATTATTTTAAAGTTTGGGATTTTTTTAATTTTCCTGAACTCCGGTGTTTTGAGGGGCAGCCTGAGCTTTGAAAGGGGAGGGAGTCCTCTAATTCAGCCTGTCCAACAGAAATAAAATGTGAGCCAGGTGTGTTGCTTCAAATTTTCTAGTAGCCACATAAAAGATAAAGAAATAGGTTAAATTGATTGTTATTGTTTAATGAACCTAATCTATCTAAAATATTATTTTTATAACTGATGAATAAAAAGATACTAACGAATTACTTTGTTTATGTATATTTAAAAGTCATTCCATGTGTCAAGTGTAGAGCACAGTTCTATTCAGAACAGCATGTGGCCAGTGGCCCTCACATTGAAGTGCAGCTCTGTGGGCTCTCAATCTACCCTCAGGGATGTGACTGGCCTGAAACACACTTTTTTGGTGTCAGAAGTAAGGGAACATTCTAATCTGTATCATCGTCTCTCCTCAGGTCCAAGTATGGGAGAGACAGTGCCTGAAGAGTGAGCAGATGGCTGAGAGCAAAAAGTGTCTACTGATAGACAGACACTTCACCCACTGCTGGGTGGATGCCTACCTATCTTCCATAAATCACATACTGAACAAAAATTAGGGAGACACGAAGAGGAAACCTTAATATTTTAGTTACATTACTCTCTAAATACGCTAAAAGCATGGGATATACACATAACACATGTGACTATCATGACTGGACAGAGCAGGCTGAGTGTGACATCTTGGCTTCTGAGACATACTGGAAGTCAGGTAAGTACATCCACAAACTCCAGGGATTACTGAATCCCAGTAATTAATCCAAACTGCTAGGCTGTGAGGCTCCAAAAACAACACAGGTGACCACAGTACCAGCTGCTCCTCCTCCTGCTGTGGAAGGCACCAAGCAGCAGACACCTGGGGGCTGAGATGGGTAACCAGGGCTGTGGAGCCAGGAGAAGTGGCAGGTAAAGGCTGGGCTGGCTCACCACCTGGGCAGGACTCAGCACCTGGGTGTGGGCCTGGCCGATCACAGGGCTCCTTCCACTTTAACATCTAGAAGACACACTGCTGTAACTCACAGATTGTTAGGAAAATATAATAATGTCATGAAGGTAAGAATGACATCTATCAGTAGCACCGACAGAGACACTCTTGCACAAATATTTTTAGTATCTTCTCTGTCACACTTGGAGGGACATTTGACTGCTCTCTTTTCAATTCTAATGTCAAACTATCTGCTACTCATTTACCTACAATTGTTACACCCAGATCTGGTGCAAACCTCAAAATTTACTGTTACAATGTGCAGGAATAAAATTTGTAATGAAAAAGAGATGATGAGCAATATGTTTCTTAGTTGTTTGTTTTTTTTTCTGTTTGTTTGTTTATCTATTGAGACAGTCTCGGTTTGTCACCCACTGTAGTACGCCGTAGCATCATAGCTCACAGCAACCTTCAACTCTTGGGCTCAAGTGATTCTCTTTCCTCAGTCTCCCTAGTAGCTGGGACTACAGGTACCCACCACAATGCCCAGCTATTTTTGTTTAGCAGGCCCAGCTGGGTTCAAACCCACCATCCCTAGTGCATGTGGCCAGTGCCTCAACCACTGAACTATGGGTGCCCAGCTGAGTCCAATAATTACATTAAAATACTTTTTTCATTATTTATTAGGATAGACATGTACACATTTGCACAATAGTGGAAATATTTATATAATAAAACCCATCACAAGTACTACCAATACTACCAATCAAGATGATTCCAAAAGTTTTATCATCTTGCCTTTACTTGGGAAAACCAACTTCAGTCGCCCTCATAACATGTTATAAAGTAAATATAACACATCGTGTTATTTAGTTTGTAGGTATTACACTAACTACATCTAATAATTTCAAAAATTCTTATGGAAAAAACTGTTATCATACCTAACAAAAATAAATAATTTCTGGGGGGTTTTTTTGTATTTTTTTTTTTTTTAGAGAGACTTACTCTGTCACCCTGAGTAGAGTGTGGTGGTGTCATTGCTCACAGAAACCTCAAATTCTTGGCCTCAAGCTATCCTCCTACCTCAGCGTCCAAAGTAATTGTGACTATAGGTGTACACCACCTATGACAAGTATTTGTATTTTTATTTTTGGTAGACACTGGGTCTCCTTCCTGCTTAGTCTGGCCTTGAAGTTCTAAGCTCATGCAATTCATCACCTTTCACATCCCAGAATTCTCAGATTACATGCATAAGCCACTGTGGCCAGCCTACATAATTTCTTTATGTGAAATAAAAATATTTTTCTTAATTTTTGTGATTGAAATTTTAGACTTCTACAACAACCGTAGAATTTACATGATCCACCTATCACATTCCATAGAAACAATTTTAGCACAGAAATTTCAAGTAACAAAATTGTAGATAGTTATTGCAGATAAGAGTTCATAGACTATGATTATTTATAAAAATACCATAGGAGGCTCAGAGCCTATAGCTCATTGGCTAGGGCACTGGCCACATATACCAGGGCTGGTTCGAACCTGGCTCAGGCCTTCCAAACAATAATGACAACTACAACAAAAAAACCCAGGTATTATAAAAGGCACCTGTAGTCCCACTTAGTTGGGAAGCTGAGGCAAGAGAATGGCTTAAGCCCAAGAGTTGAGATTGCTGTGAGCTGTTATACCGAGGGTGACATAGTGAGACTCTTTCTCAAAAAAATAAAATAAAATAAAAATGCCATAGGAATACACAGATACTCCAAAGCACTTTATTCTAAAAACTGAAAACTACAAATACATTGAATTGAAAATAGTGCATATAATAGCAATAATAATTTTGCTCAATTTTCAGAGGAAGACTAAGAAAATACAATCTCCAGCTAAAATTTTAGTTCTACTAGACAGACGATCGATAAAAAATATAAAAAGGAGATCTCTATTATGAAGTGACATCCCTTCAGAGAGAAGATCTTCAAATTTTAAAATGTTAGGAAGAAGCAGAGTATATTTTAGGAATTGATGGCCAGTGTCCCCTGACTGTAACAAAGAACACTTAGGTTGATCACAAACAGAAGACAACACCTAACAGAGGACATACAAATAAACAAAGCATTTGAAGAAGGCTGCCTTTACATATAAATCAGAACTCATTAAATAATGTGCAGATAATATTTCTTTAACAGTTTTTGTTTTTGTTGAGACAGAGTCTCATGCTATTGCCCTGGGATTGAGTGCTATGGCACTATCATAGCTCAGAGCAACCTCATATTCTTTGACTCTAGTGATGCTCCAGACTCAACTTTTATGTATCTGGGAATACAAGCGCCCACCACAATACCTGGCTGGCTTTCTTTCTTTCTTTCTTTCTTTCTTTCTTTCTTTCTTTCTTTCTTTCTTTTTTGAAACAGAGTCTCTCTGTACCCCTGGTAGACTGCCATGGTGTCATCATTCAGAGCAACCTCAAATTCCTGGGCTCGGGCACTTCTATTGAATTGCTTGTCTCAGCCTCCCAAGCAGCTGGGACTTAGGTGCCAGTTACAAGGCCTGTACATTTTTAGATACAGGGTCTCCCTCTTGCTCAGGCTGGTCTCCCAACTCTTGAGCTCAGGCAATGCACCTGCCTTGGCCTCCCTGAGTTCTGGGATTACAGGCATGAGCCACCATGCTCAGACTCTGGCTAATTTTCTTATTTTTTTAGTACAGATGATCTCTCCCTTTTGCTCAGGCTGTTTTCAAACTCCTGAGCTCAAGCAATACACCCATATTGGCCTCAGAGAGTGCTAGGATTACAAGTGCGAGTACTACACCTGGTCAAACATCTTCTTCAAACTTGGGGTGATGGCATTAATTGTTGGTGCCTGCTGTGGCACTCCATCACCACACAAATAAAAACAGCCCGGAACATGGATTGAAGGTACAATTGCCTGCAAGAGGGGGGCTTCCCAATTCCAGGGAGAGCTCCAAGAAACCTCTCTCTTGGTCTTTTATTGAAGCCGGATACAACAGGATTCCTCGCCCACATGCTAGGATCATATGTTTAATCGTTGCTAAGTGCTCTTTCTGCCCCGGGCTCAACTCCCATTCTGTTGCCCTCTGAAAGTTACAAAGTATAACAATTGCTAACAAGCTATGGATCTTATATCATTAATGTATGTGGCTGCTTGAGGGCTTGTCTACTGGCTGCAAAACATCTCCAGGCTGGCTAGGAGATTGTCTCACTCCCCACTCCTTCATGAATAGTGAATAAAGTAAACTTAGAAAAACAAATCAGGCTCCGAGCCTGCAGCTCAAATGGCTAAGGAGCCATCCACATACATCAGAGCTGGTGGGTTTGAATCCAGCCCGGGCCTGCCAAACAATGACAACTCTAACCAAAAAAAGCCAGGGCATTGTGGTGAGCGCCTGTAGTCCCAGCTACGTGGCAGGCTGAGACAAGGTAAACACTTAAGCCCAGGAGTTGGAGGTTTCTGTGAGCTGCGATGTCACAGCACTTTACCCAGGGCAACAGCTGAGGTTCTGTCTTGAAAAAAAAGAAAAGAAAAAAGAAAAACAAATCATTAAGGCAGGACTTGTAGCTCAATGGGTAGGGTGCTGGCCACATACACCCAAGCTGGCGGGTTCAAACCCGGCCCGGGCCAGCTAAACAGCAATGACAACTGCAAGAAAAAAATGGCTAGGCATTGTCGCGGTTCGCCTGTAGTTCCAGCTACTTAGAGGCTGGGGCAAGAGAATTGCCTAAGCCCAAGAGCTGGAGGTTGCTGTGAGGTGTGACACCATGCACTCTACCCAGGGCAACCAAGTGAGACTCTGTCTCTAAAAATAAATAAATAAATATGTATGTATAAAGAAAACAAAACAAAACAAATCAGTAGAAGCCCAGCCAGGAGGGTGATGCAGGCATCACTGTGGCAAATACGGTGGCCCAGACCAGAGAGGATCCACAGGTAGTAGTTAGAAGTGGTCACAGGTTCTGTACATACTCAAGTACTTGTTGTTGGTGTAACCAGCTTTATAACAAAATTGTTGTACTTGTCAAGTGTCTTCATACCCTCATATTCCAAAGGAGTTTTTAATGTTCATGTTATAACTGAAGAAGGCAGCTAAGTGGCCTTCATTTAACAGTACTGAAACAGTGAGTGTTAGCTCACCCCTGGTAGCCCAGCAACTGCAGCCTTAGAGAAAAGTAGAGAGGAGACAGAGAGCTCTCAGGACAAATTGCTGCGCAGAATTGTGTAACTTTCTAAAAAGGCCACTGATGCAACTTTTTTGAGTTTCATCCCAGGAAAATGAGAACCTCCTTGTAGCCCTGAGATAACTGCAGAGCTTTACCCTACCTGATTGTCCAGAGAAAGACGAGATGAGTGATGCACCAGCAACAGGTTGTGCTCACAAGCCACTGAGCATGTGCACAGGGTAAAATAATGAACACTATGAAGGCCTAGCTCATTATAATACTAAAAGTCCCACTCTGGGGAGAGATGCGTCCACCATTTTTTGTTCATGGAATGTATGTGCTAGCATGATTCCTCACTGCGATTGTGTGCCCTGCACTCCACCCCAAACATGAAATGGGGTTTGCTCCCCTTCTGTATTATTCATTTTCACCTCCATGAAAACCCCTTGACACTGGTAATCAGAGAGGTGGACTTCAGGTGGTCTGTGCCTCCCCCTCCCAGTTAACATGTCTTCCAAAATAAAACATTTTTGTGTTGGCAATCCTCCTTGTCTCAGTAATTGGATATTTGTGGGGAGAGCAACATGGAACCCTCCTTGTAGGTCTGTTAACATTAGGTTGGTTGTACAATTCAAATAAATAGTCCAAGATTAATCAAGTCATTTGTTTTGTGCTAGTAAATGTTAACTTGTTGGTCTGGGCTGGATAAACATTAAGGCATGACTAATACTTAAAACTTTTGATTGTCAGATTGCAAATAGTATATGAAAGAAAAAGTGAGTTACGGCTTGGCAACTGTAGCACAGTGGTTACAGTGCCAGCCACATACACTGAGGGAGCTGGGTTCAAACCTGGCCCAGGACAGCTAAACAACAATGACAACTGCAACAAAAAATATACAGGTATTGTGGTAAGCACTTGTGGTCCCAGGTATCTGTGAGGCTGAGGCAAGAGAATTGCTTGAGCCCAAGAGTTTGAGCTTGCTGTGAGCTGTGACGTCACAGCACTCTACCAAGGGCAACATAGTGGGACTTTCTCAAAAAAAAAAGAAAAAGAAAAAATGAATTGGAAGCTTCAATATGTAGAAGATATATTGTTAAATGGGGTCATGATGATGAAACTCTAATCCAATAAGACCAGTTGTCATAAGAAGAGGAAGTTACAAAGACATGTGTGTGCAGATAAAGGTCAGGGAAAAAATAGATGGGCATGGTGGGTCATACCTATAATCTTAGTACTCTGAGAGACTACGGTAAGAGGATTGTATGAGCTCTTCCATTCAGGACCCAAGCAAGCTTCAGTAAGAGTGAAACCCAAGCTCTACTAAAAAAAGAAAAATTACCTGTGAGTTGTGGAGCACAGCTCTAGTTTCACATACTTTGTAGGCTGAGGTAGCAGAATTGTTTGAGTCCAGAATTTTAGGTTGTTGTGACCTAGGCTGATGCCATGGCACTCTAGTCTGGGTAAGTTGAGCCTCTGCTTTTTAAGGGGGGGGGGGAAGGAAAATAAAAGTAAATCTAGAGAGGTGATAAATTATGGATTGTAGGGATGTTATTTCATAGGTGTCTATGTAGGAAATAATTTCTAATTAGTCCTGTTATACATTTTTGAGGGTTTCTTCAGAAAGAATCTTAGTCTGTTGCCCTGGATAGAGTGATATGATGTCATAGCTCACAGCAATGTTTAAGACACTTGGTCTTAGCAATCCTCCTGCCTCAGCCTACCAAGTAGCAGAGATTATAGGTGCCCACCAAAATTCAAAGTTCTTTTTCTATTTTTTTTTTTTTTTTTTTTAGTAGAGACTGTGTCTCACTGTTTCTCAAGCTTGTTTTGAATTCTTGACCTCAAGCAATCCACCCACTGGAGGCCTCCCAGAATGCTAGGATTACAGGCATGAGCCACCACACCGAACCCAAATTACACATTTGAAATGTATGGAGTTGACTGCGTGTTAGTTATACCACAGTACAAATGCAGGAAAAACATATGTGGGTGTATCTTCCCTGTATATAATGTCAATTATTAATAAAATAAAATTAATTATTCCAACATCTAAATATTCTGTATTGATTCCAACTTTTTTTTTTATTTATTTATTTTTGAGACAGAGTCTCAAGCTGTCTCTCTGGCTAGAGTGCCAAGGCATCATAGCTCAAGTCTTGGGTTCAAGTGATCCTCTTGCCTTAGTCTTTCTATTTAGTAAAGACGGGGCTCTTACTTTTGCTCAGGCTGGTCTTGAACTGGTGAGCTCATGCTATCCACCTGCCTCAGCCTTCTAGACTGCTGTGATTACAGGCATGAGTCACTGCACCCAGCCCAATTCTAATGTTTAGAAAGAAGTGTCATCAAATAATATACAACCTAGGTTCAACCTGTTCTCTTCTGGCTCTCACAAACATGTCCAACAGTTATGAAGTAGTCTTGAGACCTAGACTTCTATTCTTTGGTAGGCTTAATATCAACTTCATCATAATCACATTCCAAAACAATTACTTTAGTATGACATAGGAGCCCTGGTGTAAACAAGATAGTAAAGAAAGCAAACCATCACTCATTCTCTAAGAAGAGGCTTCTATTCCCTACAACATAGTAGATATGTGTATTTAATGAATATTTTGGAATGAAGAAAGTAAGAATTCCAGAATTGATGACTTGCTTCCTTTATAAACAGAAAGAAAAACAATGTAGTCAAAGTTAATATGGCAGAAAGAAACTATAATTTATCCATAGTTAAACTTTCATCAGACATTGTGTATTATAATTGGTGTGGGATCCTAGGCCAAGATACTGCTATCATAAACATTTACCGCTTCTTAATCTCATTCGAGGAACTTCTGAGAACAAGGCAATCTCCTTGAAAACCTTGAGATCCCTTGGAGGCAAACCACCAAGTGACTCAGTATTCTAGGATGAGAGAAAGTGTAAATGTGTCATGACAGGCAAAGGTTTATGGATTAGCATCTTTACAACACTTCCTTGCAAGGGTCAAGAAGTAAGTCATGTGGCCCTAAATAAGTCACATATACAATAAAGTCACTAGTTGGCACTAGTTCAACCCTTTGTTCCCTAACTGAATAAAACACCGCAAGAGGAAGGGTTCAGGGGTCCCCTGCAACTTTGGTGTACCCACCTCTTGCAGTTTGTACCTCTCATCTGTGTCCTGGTCTTCTTCATGCAACTCTGGTCATGGCATCTGGCATAATTGGCAGGAATTGCACCACAGGACCACAGGCACAGACCAAAGGGGAATTACACTTGGGGTAAATGAAACCTTTGGCAAACAACAAGAGATTGTGGGGGGTGGGGAATATGGGAAATTTCCCATCCATAGAAGCTGGGTATCTCTGGCTTCTAAAAACTCTTTTGCAATTAACCAGAGTGAAAGTTAAACAAAATAGTTTTGAAAAACTATTCAGGTATGTTAAAAAAAAAAAAACAAAAAACAAAACACTGCTACTGGGTTCCAACCTACAGGCTAAGCAGTTCTCAATGTTAAAGTTTGGAAACAAGTAATGAAAACCCTGAGATGGGCGCACCAGGTGGGAGACACACTCCCTCTTCAAATATGGTCTCTCTGTAACTTAATTACATTAGCATTACACCCATTATAGTCTGACAGTGATGAGAAAGGAAATGTAAGAATGCAGAAGATGATTTCAGATAAAAAATATAATGATAAACTTAAGGAAAGTGCCAGGGGGTATGAGTCTGCTGGTCTGGTTCCCTCTCGCCCTTTTGCCACGCCTTCCTGTGACCAAAGAACAAAAAGAAATTGAAGGCTTCAAACAAAACAAAAATAGTCAAGAGTCATATGAGAACTGATCAGAATCTTCTGACGAGGACAGAGGTCTACTAAGAACAATAAGGTCTCAATGATGGTTATCGCAGCTCAGATGAAGGACTTAGAACTTCACTTAGAGAATACAAAGTTAAAAAATGAGAAATTAAAATTCCCTACTTTACCCTCTGCCCCTCCATATTCTGCTACCGCCAGCAATATCACACCAATTATGCAAGTTTTAATAGAGGGAAGAAAAACAGAAGATCTCACTTCTAATAATACTATGGGGCTATTTTCTGTGGTGGTTACTGATATTCCCCCTAGTCCTCAATATCCTCAAGGAGGACAAAATATGACCACCACATAATCACTTTTAAAACCTTAAAAGGATTAAAACAGGCAGTAACTCAATATGGTATGTAATCACCCCTTTCTAGAGGCATACTCCAGGGTCTTGACCGGGAGCAAAGATTAATTCCTTATGATTGGGACATGATTGCAAGAACTATATTAGAATCTGGACAATATCTCCAATTTAAATCACGATGGAGAGAGGACACAGATATCAACAAAGAAATGTCCCCATAACCTCTGACCAACTTACAGGTTTGGGACAATGGAATGGAATACCCAGACAATTACAATATGATGACACAGCTATTGTAATGACATGATTGTGTTGCCTTAGAGCAGCAGTTCTCAACCTATGGTCGTGATCCTTTGTTCCACTTGTAACTACGTGGCAATTAGGAAGGTTGAGAACCACTGCCTTAGAGCCTGGGAAAAGGTCCAAGATCCTGGAGACCTAACTAAATTATTCATCAAGATAATGCAATCTGGAAATGAGACATATAACAATTTCCTAGCAAGATTAAAAACTTCAGTAGACAAAGCTGTAACACAGCCTGAACTTACAGATATGTTGTTTCAAACCTTAGCCTTTGAAAATGCCAATTCAGAATGTCAGGTTATAAGAACATTAAAAGCAGAAAATACCTTTTTAGAGGAATAGGTCAGAGCCTGTTCTGATGTAAAAACAGAACCATACAAAGCTAATTTGCTTGCAGCCACGCTTAAGGATGGATTCAAGTCAAATTTTGTTAAGTGTCACAATTGCAGAATAATGAGACATGTAAGAAAAGATTGCAGACAAGGCCAAAATCAAAAACATAATTCCCAGAAAACAAGAAACCATAAACCACCTGGCATGTTTTCCCACTGTAAAAAGGGATTTCACTGGGCAAATGAATGCCACTCTCAATTTGATAAGAATGGAACTGCCCTTAATCAGGGAAACGTCCAGGTGGCACCTGTGGCTCAGTGGGTAGCCATATACCGAGGGTGGTGGGTTCGAGACCAGCCCTGGCTAAACTGCAACAAAAAAAAATAGCTAGGCATTGTGGTCAGTGCCTATAGTCCCAGCTACTCAAGAGGCTGAGGCAAGAGAATCGCCTAAGCCCAGGAGTTGGAGGTTGCTGTGAGCTGTGATGCTGCAGCACCCTACCAAGGGTGACAAAGTGAAACTCTGTTGCAAAAAAAAAAAAAAAAAAAAAAATCAGGGAAACTTCCCATCGGGTGTGACCCAGAGCCCACAGACAGACAATAAGGGATTGGGGATATACCTATTCATCAACAACTCAAACCTGTCCAGTTCCTTTTCCTTGCAACCGCACGTAGTGCCACTTTAGACATTCTAACCTGTGATAACATCTTACTCCTCCCTAATATGGGACCAAAAAAATTAAAAACAGGCATTTGTGGGCCCATTTCCTCAGATACAGTAGGTCTAGTACTAGAAAGAAGTAATCTAAGTTTACATGGAGTTTATGTACACACTGGTGTTATTGACAGTGACTCTACTGGGGAAATTCAAATAATGGTCTCTGTTGATCAACCTATGCAGATCTGAAGCAGGTCAAAAAATAGCCCAGTTACTTCTCCTTCCCTATGTAAAACTAAATTCAACAGATAAAAAATGTACTGGAGGATTTGAAAGCACTGGTAATATATTCTGGCAGATGTCTGTCAATCAAAACAGGCCTCAAATTACTCTTACATTAAAAAACAACTCTTTTACAGGCCTTTTAGACATCAGAGCTGATGTTTCTGTCATGGCTTTAAGCCAATGGTCTGAAGGATGGCCAAAACTAATTGTTGATATAATTTTCTCTGGCATTAGAACTTTAAATTTTGTTTTTCAAAGTACTGTACCCTTGCCTGGCAATGGCCAGATAATTAAAATGCTACCTTCTAGCTTTATATTGCAGACATAGCCATTAATCTCTAGGGCAGAGACTTATTACAACAATGAACTATCCCAACCACACCTCATAATCTGACTGTGGTATCAAATTTAGTGTAAGGCCAAATATGCCTTGAAATTATCATGGAAATCTAATAAGCCAGTATGTGTGAAGCAGTGACCATTAAAAAAAGAAAAACTGGAAGCCCTAGAGATTTTAGTGCAAGAACAACTAGAGCAAAGACATATTGAACCCTCTACAAGTCACTGAAATTCTCCAGTTTTTATAATAAAAAAGAAATCTGGTAAACGGAGAATGCTCAATGACTTTCACAGAATAAATAAAACAGTTGTGTCTATGGGACCCTTACAACCAGGACTCCCTCAACCTTCCATGATTCCTTCAGAATGGCATTATGCATTATTGATCTGAAGGACTGTTTTTTCCACCATTTATCTGCATCCAGAAGTTAGGCATCACTTTGCATTCTCAGTCCCTTCTTATAATCAACAAAAACCACAGCAGAGATATCAATGGAAGTTCTTGCCCCCAAGGAATGTTAAATAGTCCCACCTTGTGTCAGCATTATGTAGATAAACCCTTACAAATATTATGTAAATAATTTCCATCTGCCTACATTATTCATTACATGAATTGCATTCTTTTTTTCTGCCCATAGCCTAGTAGTTCTACAAGAACTCTTTAAGCTAGCAGCATTCATATTAAAAGATTATGGTCTTTGGGTGGCGCCTGGCTCAAGGAGTAGGGCGCCAGCCCCATATAATGGGGGTAGTGGGTTCAAGCCTGGCCCCAGCCAAAACTGAAAAAAAAAAAAAAAAAAAAGATTATGGTCTTCAAATAGCTCCTGATAAAATTCAATTCACTTTCTCATTAAGTTGTTTAGGTTATATACTTTCCCAAACAAAAGTATTCCCAGAATATGTCAAATTAAGAACTGATTCCCTACTACCCTAAATGATTTTTAAAAATTCTTAGGTCACATAAATTGTTTACACCCTACTTTAGACATCCTCACATATATCCTTAATAATCTTCTTAAAATCCTTGAAGGACCATCTGATATTAATAGCTCCTGTTCTATTACACCTCAAGCAAAAAAGGAGTTAAAAGGAGTTAGAAATAATAGAAAGAAAATTTGCCACTATAGATCCTAAGTTTCCCATTCATTTAATTATCATAGCTACTTCCCACTCTCCTACTGGAGTTATTTACCAAATTGACACTTTATTGGAATGGTTATTCTTACCTTATAAAACAACTCAAAACTTTAACAATATCTGGATAAAATTTGTGAATTAATAGCTAAAGGCAGAAATCAAATCAGACAATTAATTGGCTATGATCCTGATTCCATTACTGTTTCTTTAACATATTTGACAAACAAATATGACTCAATTTCCAATTATGTGTCCCCTGCCAAATTGCTCTTGCATCATTTATTGTACACATCTCTAACAATTACCCTAGTGATAAAAGATTTCAATTTTTACAATTAACTAATTAGATTCTTCCTCAAATTGTTAAGGACACCCCAAATCTTAGATGCTATTACATTCTACACTGATACAAATAAGGTAAAGTTGGCTATATTGATGGCTCCAATCCTAAAGTTTTTGATAGTCTTTACAACTCTGTACAAAAGAATGAATTATATGCTACCTGTCCACTCTTACAGAATTTTCACTATAACATGAACATTGGTACGGACTCTCAATATTCTTGCTTTGCAGTGAGACACCTCAAAACCGCTACTATTACTGCCATGGATGAAATGTCTTCCTCATTTTGTCAGATTCAAGATCTACTTAGATGTTGTAAATATTCATTGTACGTTACTCATATCAGAGCTCATACTAACCTTCCTGGTCCTATGTCTTACCTTAGTACTCAAACTGATAAAGCTCTTATAGCAACTGTACAAGAAGTATCCACCTTCCATTCTTATGCACATGCTAATGCTAGATCACGCCACAAAAATTCAATCTTACTAAACTTCAATCTCAAACTATTTTATCTCAGTGTCCCTCATGTTCACAAATTCAATCACCTCCCTTTTCTGAAGGTGTTAATCCTAGAGGTGAGCATGC
>CAUYPK010122956.1:0-16752 GCA_963574355.1 Loris lydekkerianus
ATGGCCTCTCAGTCCCCAGGTCCCGGTCTCAGACCTTCCTCCCCGATCTGTCAGTCAGCAACCCAGGTGACACCCAGGACGGCCTCTCAGTCCCCAGGTCCCGTTCCCAGACCTTCCTCCCCGTCCTGTCAGTCAGCAACCCAGGTGACACCCAGGACGGCCTCTCAGTCCCCAGGTCCCGTTCCCAGACCTTCCTCCCTGTCGTCCTGTCAGTCAACAACCCAGGCGACACCCAGGACGGCCTCTCAGTCCCCAGGTCCCGTTCCCAGACCTTTCTCCCCGTCCTGTCAGTCAGCAACCCAGGTGACACCCAGGACAGCCTCTCAGTCCCCAGCTTTTCTCACCTGGTCTCCTTTTACCTTTCTATTTGTCTCCTCAAAGCCCCACACTCTAAGCTTTGCATATCTAAGAGGAGCCTATTATTTGAAGCCCTGAAACTTGTCCCCCTCACATCCTGCCTCTTAAGGGCCACCACCTTCCACCCCCAAAGTCGAGCCAGAAACTACCACCTGCCTGACAGGCCCATCTGCCTGTCAGGGGAGCTCCTTGAGCATGTCTGGCCACCTTCCTCCAGGCCCTGGGTGGTGGCCTCACCGCCATCCCTCTATCAGGCCTCCCCAAGCCCCTGAGGTGGTATTTCTAAATACCCCACCCTGTCACAACCCCATTCTCCCCATCCAGACTGCGCCTTCCCTGCACTGAGCTGCCTCCTGTGCCCCACACTGGCCTGCAGTCCCCTTTGCCCAAACCCTGTGCCTGACCAAATGCGTAACAGGGTCTGCTCAGGTTGTAGTAGTGTCCCGCAGCCCACGTTCCCCCAGGACAGCTGGCCTCGGCTGTGGCCTTGCTGTGTGGGTGTCCCACTGAGAGGTGATGAAGGATGTTCACCTCTTTGTCTATCCCAGGCAGCACAGGGCCCTTCTCGCCCTAGGGGCATGAGCTGGGCTCTGCCGAGTAGCCAGGTGAGCAAATGTTCTAAGAGGTCCCGATTCCCACCTGTACCCACTGAAACTCCATAGGGTGTGGAGAGAGCATGGCATGAGGTTCTGGGGTTGTGTGAGATACTGGTTTGGTATTTTATTTTTAAAAAGTAAAGTTTAGAATTTTTTTTTTTTTTTTTTTTAACAACACCTGCTCTCAGACCACCGTGTGTCCCCTTCCCACAGATCTGTACTGCACTCTGGAGGTGGACTCCTTTGGGTATTTCGTGAACAAAGCAAAGACCCGTGTCTACAGGGACACCGCAGAGCCCAACTGGAATGAGGTGAGAAGTCTGCTGGCCACAGGTTTTCCCAGGACCTTCCTGAGGGCTTCCCCCTAATCCTGCCAGCGTTCCAGGAATCTCCTGTGGGAGGGTCGTATCCAAGAGATTTTATCTCTGTGCTCCTGAGAAGCTCACCCACCCACCCTACCCCACAAAGAAGCAGCCTGTTGTTACTGGAGAAGTGTTTGGAAAGAGACTTAAAAGGGCTTTTTGTTCTGCCTTTGTTAGTGCCCTGTGTTTACTTGGTGGGTTGCCAGAGTGTTTTTCCAACTAAATTGGAATTAGCTGGCAGTGACCCTCTGGATTTCCGGAAGCCTGGGGCTCTGCCTGTGGGGGCTGGGGTGAGGTGTGCAGCCCCACTCTGGCTCCCCCGGCGCCTTGCTGGTCTGAAGGTTCCTGTTTACATGTCTCTTGACTCAGGCTGCTGGATTTATATCATTTGTCTCTCTGACTTCCCCCACCTTAGAGAGCTGTCGTGTAAGTCCCTTAGCTGTTTGGCCTTGAGTCTTCAGGAGTGGGGAGATTACTGCAGAGAGGCCGGTATTGATCGTGTCCCCAGATCTGTGAGAGATGCCATTTCCCAGTTTCTGTAGCAGCCACGGCTCTGGGGGCTTTGTTCTTGACAGCAGCCCAGCTGCAGAGAGCTGCCCTCTAGCGTCTCCTCTGCAGAGGAAGAAACCAGGAGCCACCGGGGTCATGAGGCCAGTGGAGCCAGTGATGGGGCTTGCTGCACACTTGAGAAAGCAAGAGAATCTCTTGAGCCCAGGAGTTGGAGGTTGCTGTGAGCTGTGATGCCACAGCACTCTACCCAAGGTGACATAGTGAGACTGTCTCAAAAAAAAAAGGGGGGGGGATTTTTTTATTATTTTTTATATTTTTTTTTTTTTTTTTTTTTTTTTTGGAATAACAAATGGTTATTCAGAAATGAATAAGTAATACACAGTCACCCTCCATTCCTTAATGCCCCTTCCTCTCCTGAACAAGAGACACAGGCAGGTAATGGAGGGGAGTGGGAGGTGGAAAAGGACACAGGACTAGCCTACCACCTCCTCTTCCCTGTTTCCCAGGATGACAGCTTATCAAGCAGAGGTGCAAACAGTCCCCCTCTCCCCTCAATGTACCACATGGCCACCCAGAAATTGAGCTCCGGATGGCCAGGGAGCTGCAGCTAGGCTCAGTGAAACCAGGTGATAACAAGAGCACGTCTGCTTAGGAGTAAGAGAGGAAGAGGGCGCCACATGGGCAGGATATTCACCAGCCCTGCTCTAAGCCATGTCCAGGGCACTGATCTGACCATTCCCAGTATCCGAGAAATCAGGCCCTACTGCCTTTGGGGAGCTCTCTTGGGCCAGGAAGGGTAAAGTGTAGAAGGAATGTCTTCCAGTTGCTAAAGAGAAAGAAGTTTGTACCTATGGGAAGCAGATTAAGAGGAAAACTGTGGCTTTCTTTAAAGAGCCAGAGCTCAGAGCACCGTCAGCCCCTCCCTGGGCCTCCTTGGTTCCAGGAAGCCAGGGTCAAACTCGGGTCCTCCTGGCTTGACGTAAATTTAAAAGGGACTTATATTTTTTAGATCAGTTTAGCGTTCACAGCAAACTTAAGCAGAAAGGAGGAGAGTTCACATTTACCCCTCTCCCACCCCTCTGTTGTCCCCCCACACCAGACGGGGACATTTGTTAAC
Source organism: Loris lydekkerianus (assembly GCA_963574355.1). Lineage (NCBI taxonomy): Eukaryota > Metazoa > Chordata > Mammalia > Primates > Lorisidae > Loris > Loris lydekkerianus. The sequence goes on from CAUYPK010122956.1 coordinate 2,943, forward strand.
GTCATCTCCCAGAGCTGACACTGGGGTTCATACTTACTTATTCAGTAAGTAAAATGTGTTACTTACACATTTTATGGGTTTTGATGTTTTGATGAATGAATAATGGTGTGTATTCACCATCGTAATATCTTATAGGTTAGTTTCACAGCATAAAAATGAACCCACATAGATACATCAAGATGCCTAGAATCCATTAGAGTATCTGTTTTGTTTTTTTCTTGAGACAGAGTCTCACTATGTCACCCTCGGTAGAGTACCATGGCATCACAGCTCACAGCAACCTCAAAATCTAGGGTTCAAGTGATTCTCTTACCTCAGCTTCCCAAGTAGCTGGGACTACAGACGCCCACCACAATGCCCGGCTATTTTGTTTTAGAGACAGGGTCTCGCTCTTGCTCAGGCTGGTCTCAAACCTGTGACTCAGAGCAGTCTACCCAGGACTCAGGCCTTGGCCTCCCAAAGTGCTAGGATTATAGGTGGGAGCCACCACACCGGGCCAGAACATTTGCATTAAAATTTTTTTTTTTTTTCTTAAAGACGGGTCTTGCTCTGTCACCCAGGCTAGAGTACAATGTCATCATCATAACTTACTGCAGCCTCAAACTCCTGGACTCAAGCAATCCTCCTGCCTCAGCCTCCACAATGGGACTACAGAAACATGCCACCACACCTGGCTAATTTTTTTTTTTTTTTTTTTTTTTTAAGAGAAAGGGGTCTCACTACATAGCCCAGGCTGCTCATGAATTCCTGAGCTCAAGTGGTGCTCCCACCTCAGCCTCCCAAAGTGCTGGCATGACAGGCTTGAGCCAACTTGCTTAGCCAAATATCTGCATTTTTAACAATCACCTCTGACGATGCAGGTGAGGTAGGAACCACCCTTTGAGATGCTAGGATAGGTCTGAGAGGCGTTCGGGGCTTCTGCAAGCGTCCAGTCCAGGCCTCAGCAGGGTGGCAGCGGCACACACAGGGAAGGCCCCTTAGGGCCCAGGTCTGAGTGAGGAGGGGCTGCCTGGGGCTGCTCCCCCCGTTTGTGGGGAACCGCAGCTCTCTTGCCTTACACCCAACCTTCCTTCTTTCCTGGGGCACAGGAGTTCGAGATAGAGCTGGAAGGCTCACAGACCCTGAGGCTCCTGTGCTACAAGAAGTGCTACAGCAAGACCAAGATGACCAAGGAGGACAGCGAGACCACAGACCGGCTCATGGGGAAGGGCCAGGTCCAGGTGAGGCTGCTCGGGGACACGGAGCTGGCCTGCCACCTGGCTGGGTGGGCAGCTGAGACTCGAGACATCACTGTGGGAGACTGGGCCTGTCCGTCTGTCTGTCTGCGACTTCCTAACCTACCCCCAGCTTGTTTCTCCAGCTGGGGCCTGGGTTCCTTCAGGGCCTCAGGAGAACCCAAAGCAGACGAGCTAGGTGGTGGTGTAGGTAGAAATTGGCCATTCCTGGGCCACCTCTTCCTGCCCACTTGACCTCCGCTTCCTGGGGTCTAGCCCCTGTTTGTAGAGTGTACAGGTATATCCCTGAATGGAGCATGCGCCTCTCCCAGGGTTGGTTCAGAGGCCCCCAGGTAGGCTGGAGAATGTATCCATAGGGACCAGCAAGTGTCCCCTGGTTCTCAAGTAGAAGTGCTGGGGCCCTCAGTCCTTGGCGATTGTCCAGTCCTGGAGAGCTCAGCAGCGGGTGGCAGACAGGGCTGGTGCCCCTGCCTGTGTCCCTCGTGGTCCTTAGCTATACAGCTCCTCAGGGTGACTGGGAAGGGCCCTGGGGTCATCCTTACAGGGAGTCTCATTAGACACAGCTAAACAGTGCCTACCCCTCCCAGGGCCTTTCATGGTCACCTGAGGTCTCCAGAGAGGGGTGGGTTTTGACTGTGAGGTGCCCATGAGACCACAGGACTCACCAAGAAGCCCCACCTTCGTCCCTGATGGCGAGGAGTCCTCCTGTGACGAAATACCGAGGAAGGGAAGGAAGAGGGTCATTTCCTTGAGTCATTTCTCATCTTTGCCAGGAGGGCCACATTCTCAGTGACACACTGCTACCTGGTCTCCACATGGAGAGCACGTGAGGGACCCGGTGGCTCAGGGCTGCCTGGGGTCCCACTCTCTGTACCCTTGAGACCAGGCCTAAAAGCAAAAATGCCCCTCGGTGTGCACCTGAAGTCCCAGCTGCTCAGGGAGCTCAGGCAGGAGGATCCCTCGAGCTCAGGAGTTGGAGACCAGCCTGAGCGAGCGAGGCTCCTCTACTAAAAATAGAAGCACTAGCAGGGTGTTGGGCACCTGTAGTCCCAGGTACTCGGGAGGCTGAAGCAAGAGGATCACTTGAGCCCACGAAACTGAGGTTGCCGTGAGCTAGGATGGTGCCAGGGCACTACCAGGGCGATAGAATAAGACTCTATCTCAGAAAAATTAAAAAAGAAGAACCGCATGGCCCGAGTGTGTTCCAGGTAGATGGGTTGCTCCCTCTTCATGGAGGTCCTTGTGCTGGTCTCTTTTAGAAACTGAAGTACTTCGGCATCCGTCCAGTGACAGCCATAGTCTGGGTGATGGTCACAACTGGGCCCCTTTGGTGCATGTGTGTTCTCACTGGGTCCTTCTCACAGATCTTTGAGAGCTCATTTGACATTGAGGAGACCTTCCTATTCCACCAACTTTTTTTTCATTTTTTTTTTTTAGAGACAGAGTCTCACTTTGTCACCCTTGGTGGAGTGCTGTGTGTCACAGCTCACAGCAACCTCCAACTCTTGGGCTTAGGTGATTCTCTTACCTCAGCCTCCCTAGTAGCTGGGACTACAGGTGCCCGCCACAACGCCTGGCTGTTTTTTGGTTGCAGTTTGGCTGGGGACAGGTTTGAACCCGCCACCCTTGGTGTCTGGGGTGGCGCCCTACTCACCGAGCCACAGGCGCCACCCTATTCTACCAATCTTCAGCCACTGGAATCCTAGGAGCGGCTGGGTTTGAACTATGGCCTCTGACTCTTAGCCCCAGCTGACTGTGGAGGTCTTAGTAGAAAAGAGAAAAGAAATGAGTCTCCTCTTCTCCTTTTATCATCTCAAGCACTCTTTTAAAATCCTTTGCCACAGTGCTACTGGATAAACAAAGGTTGTTTATTTGTTTTGTTTTTTTGGTTGTTTTTTTTTTTGTGTGTGTGTGTGTGGATTTTTTCTTTTTTCTTTTTTTTATTTATTTTTTTATTTTTAATTTCAGCTTGCTTGTTCATTCTTCTTCGTTTGAAGTACTCTTTTTTTGTTGTTCATTTTCTTCTTCCTCTGGAGATGCTGTGCTGTTTTTGGTGTTAGTAGAGACGGGGTCTTACTCTGGCTCACTGCTGGTCATACTGGTCTCAAACCTCTGAGCTCAGGCAATCCACCCGCCTCGGCCTCCCACAGCGCTGGGACTACAGGCGTGAGCCACCACGCCCGGCCTTTCTTTTTTCTTGAGACAGACTCTGTTGCCCTGGGTAGAGTACCGTGGCATCTTAGCTCACAGCAGCCTCAAATTCCTGCTGGGCTCAAGCAATCCTCTTGCCTCAGCCTGCCAAGTAGCTGGGGCGACAGGGGCCCACCACAACACCCTACTAATTTTTCTATTTTAGGAGAGATGGGATCTTGCTCTTGCTTAGGCTGATCTTGAACTTGTGAGCTCAGGCAGTCTACCCACCTCAGCCTCCCAGAGTGCTAGGATTATCGGTGTGAACCACTGCACCCAGCAAAGTTTTGTTTCTTTTTTTTTTTTTTTTTTTTGAGGCATAGCCTCAAGATTTCGCCCTGGGTAAAGTTCTGTGGCATCACAGATCACTCACAGCAACCACCAACTCCAGGGCTCAAGTGATTCACCTGCCTCGGCCTCCCAAATAGCTGGACCACAGGCGCCTGCCACAATTCCCGGCTGTTTTTTGGTTGCAGCCGTCATTGTTGTTTGGTGGACCCAGGCTGGATTCCAACCTGCCAGCTCAGGTGTATGTGGCTGGCGCCTTAGCTGCTTGAGCCACAGGAACCAAGCCTTCCTTTTTTTTTTTTAATGTTCACAAGCCGTGCTTTACTCTTGGGCACTCTGGGTGTGCCGGCTGAGTGCCCTGCTATATCCTGGGGAGGAGGAGGGTAGCAAATATCAAAGGAAAACCAGAGCAGAAGGTAAAAACAGATTTTTTTTTTTTTTTTGAGACAGAGTCTTAAGCTATCGCCCTGAGTTGAATGCTCACAGCAACCTCAAATTCCTAGGCTCAAGCAATTCTCCTGCCTCAGCCTCCCAAGTAGCTAGGACTACAGGCGCCTGCCACAACACCCGGCTATCTTTTTTGTTACAGTTGTCATTGTTGTTTTAGCTGGCCTGGGCCAGGTTCAAACTGGACAGCTTCAGTGTATGTAGCCAGTGCCCTACCCACTGAGCTATGGGTGTCACCCATAAAAACAGAATTTATTCAAGATTACTGTAGTAGGGGAAAAGAGACCTCAGTGTAGACCTGGGCCCCATTCCAAGAACCGTGTGGACAGGTAGGGATATATAGCCAAGGAGCAGGGTGGGGGTGGTGGATGAGAGGTGACAGAAGAAGCCTCAGGGGTGTGGGCAGTTCAGGCCCAGCTGAAGGCCCTTGATTGGCCCCTCCACACTCCACATGACCTGGGCAAGTCACTGCCCCACTCTCTATACTTGTTCCCTCACCTGTGAGGTGGGGTCCTAGTCAGGGACCTAGGCTGTGTTCACTCCTATCATTATTATTATTATTTGTCATGGTTATTAGTGAGAAGAGAAGGTGTGATCCTGCCCCACCCCTGCTCACTGCCCTGGTGGGAGAGGTGAGTGGGAACCCAGCACTAAATAGGAAGTAATCTGCACTGGGTGGAGAGCGTCCGTGGCTCGTGCCAAGAAGGGGCAGCTGGCCTGGCCCCTGGAGCCCCAGGATTCTGGCGGGGCATGGGGGCTTGTTTGTGAGATCCCAGGAGAAAGTCAGAGGAGGGGCAAGGATGCCAGTGACACCTTGCAACCCCAGCCTGGCCTGCGTCTCCTGAAAATTGGAGTTTACCCAGGAAAGGGTGTGCATGCCTCACTGCGGCCCAGCCTTTCTGAGTCCAAGCTTTTCCCAGTAGCATCCAGTGTCTTCTGTGCTGCGCCACGTGAGGAGGGGATGCCGGATCTCTGTATCCTGCTGCCCGGGGCCCTGCCCACCTCGTGTACCTCAACTTGGCTGTCCCTGTAGGGGAGGTGCAGCACCCCGGGGTGTCACAGGGCAGGAAGACATCCAGACCCAGCCAGGAGGGTCTGCTCCCAGGGGAGGGGCCAGAGTGGCGATTGAGTCCCTAACAAAGCTGCCCAGACACCTGTCTGTGAGCAGGAGGAGTCAGGATTTTCTGGGTTGGAGGCTTTGGCTCGGTCTGGTTTTCAGTGTCCTGCATGGTGCTGATGAATGCTGGGTCCAGGAGTCTTAGATTTCAGCTTGGGCTCTTCAAATGGATGAGTTGGCTTTTGGATGAGTTGTTGGTTCCTCACTTACCTTCCTTTTTTTTTTCTTTAGCTCTCTTTTTTTTTTTTTTGAAGCAGAGTATTGCTCTGTTGCCTCAGCTAGAATATAGTGGTGTCATGATAGCTCACAGCAACCTCAAACTCCTGAGCTCCAGGGATCCTCCTGCCTCAGCCGCCCAAGTCATAGGGACTAGAGGTATATACTACCATGACTGGCTGAGTTTTCTATTTTTAGTAGAGACGTGATCTCACTCTTGCTCAGGCTGGTCTCAAACTCCTGAAATCAGGTGATCCACCTACCTTGACCTCCCAGAGTGCTAGAATGGCAGGTGTGAGCCGCCATACCTGGCCTCTACTTCCTTTTTTGCATGATGGAGGCTCTGTAAGGGTCAGGGGTTCCCCTCCCAGAATCTGGGAAGGGTGAGTTGATCTGTTCAGAGCCAGGAGCCCAAAAGGCAGAGGATGGATACATAGTAGGGACACAGCCGTGGGGGTGCTGCTGTCCAGGAAAGAGTCACCACTGGTACGAATCTGAGCCCTCACATGTGGACAGATGCGGAGGACATAGGTGAGGCCTTTCTGAGCCAGCCCTGAGCCTCAGTGAGCCATCTGAGCAAGCAAGGCCGGCGCGGTCCATCCTTAGACACCAAGATCCCATGTGCCACCCCAGTGATGGAGGACTTCTTTTGTGCCATGTCCTAGGGACCCCAAGAATAAGAAAGACCTCTGTTCCTAGGGAGACGAGAAAGTTAGGACCCTGCAGAGGTGCCGAGAACCCGGCCAGCCACGCCTCAGGGCCAGCCAGTGGCTCAGATGACACATATATTTGGAGGATGAAGTCAGTGGCCAGAGGAGGGAACACCAAGTCTGCCTTCAGGGAGGGACTTTTTTAGCTGAAAACATTAACATTCTGTGCTTCAAGACCAGCAGGAGCACAGGAGTCATGGGAATGCGTGGGCACGGTGTGTCTGGAGGGCTGGCCAGAGCAGTTCCATCTGCAGCCTGGCCAGCTGCACCTGGGACAGGGACAGGGACCTGAATGCCCCCTGTCCCTGGTGCAGCTGGCCAGGTACATCCTGGGGAATCGGAGCCTTGCAGCTGGTAGGGATTTCTCTCTTCAGTCAAATGGAGTCTCTCTTCTCCATTTGTGAATTTTCTAGATGGCCAAGTCTCCTTAGCCCGGTTTCTTCTCCTTAGGGTAACCTTATGTCCCCGAGCCTTGCCCTCTCCCATTCCTCCTGGATGCACCGTTTCTCCTGACCTGTTTGTTGTGGGTCTCGCTGGGCTTGCAGCCAAGTTCCCACAGGAGCATCAGGGGTGATTTTTGTTCTTGTCCTTAATGTTTTACCTGAGCCTTGGGGGTCTGGGCCTCTGTTGTGAACGTGGCTGTGTATAGCACTGGTGGCCAGGCTGGCAAGGCAGGGGTTCCCAGACCTCTCTGCTGGCCCCTTTCATGGAAACCTGACCAGACACAAGCCTGTGGGTCTGACAGGGCCCCTCCTGGGGAGCCCTGCAGTCGCTCTCCACCCGCTGCCCCAAGGTAAGGTCCACCCAGGGGAAGCCCTTCAGCCACTCTCCACCCACTTGTGGGACTATCCCTCTTGGGCCACCTGCGCTGTAGCAGTTATGCCCCCAAAGCTTGCTGAAGTGCTGGCAACAGCCCTGTGAAGCCAGAGGCAGCGCCCAGATGAGTGGGCACACCCAGGTGCACTGACAGCACCAGCCCCAGACTGGGAAGAACCCAGATGCCCACCAGCTGCTGACTGGGTCCAAGAAAGGTGGTAGATCTGTACCGTGAAATGTCACTCAGCCTCAGAAAGGAAGAGAATTCTGATACAACACTGCAATGTGAAACACGCCTGTTGCAAAAGACAAATTCTGTATGAGTTCATTCGTAGTGACAGACAGTACATTAGCAGCGACCAGTGGCTGAGCATAGGGGTCATGGGGGGGGTCATTGTTTAATGGGTCTAGGGTATCATTTTAAGGATGATGAAAACATTCTGAAGATGAACGGTGATGATGGTTGCACAGTGCTTAATGCTATTGAACTGCACTTACGGTAAAATTTTTATGTGTATTTCTCTGCAACTTTTTTAAATACTAAAGAAAATAAAACTGCTCACGGAGTGCAGGCATGGATGTGGGAGTCCTAACTCCGCAAAACTGTGTGCTTGCACACACACCTGTGAAAGTCACAACCACCAGAGGGCACACTCTGTCCCATCTGGGCTCCCCCAACACCCCAGCCACTCTCAGAATACCCCCACCTTCCTCTATAAGAGGACAGGTGCCTGGCTCAGAGCAGTTCCCAAGGCATGTGACTCATGCTTGCTTTGTACCAAAATATATTTTTCTATGTGTATTAAATAACTTACAGGTGCATGTTGTCTTCTTTTTTTTTTTTTTTCTTTTTAAGAAACAGGGTCTAGCTCTGTTGTCCAGGCTAGAGTGCAGTGGTGCCATCATAGCTCACACCAGCCTCCCACTCCTGGGCTCAAATGATCTTCCTGACTCCGCCTCCCAAATAGCTGGGATTACAGGTATATGCCACAACACCTGGCTAATTTTTAAAAATTTCTGGTAGAGCCAGGCATGGTGGCTCACACCTGTAATCCTGGCACTCTGGGAGGATAAGGCAGGTGGATCGCTTGAGCTCAGGAGTTCAAGACCAGCCTAGGCAAGAGTGTGAGCCTATCTCTACTAAAGTAGAAAAACTAGCCAGGTGTTTTGGTGGGCACCTGTAGTCCTAGCTACTCTGGAGGCTGAGACAAGAGGATGATTTGAGCCCAAGAGTTTGAAATTGCTATGAGCTATGACTCCGTGGCACTCTAGCCTGGGCAACAGAGCGAGACTTTGTCTCAAAAAAAAAAAAAAAAAAAAAAAAAAATTCTTTTTTTGCAGAAACTGAGTCTCACTCTCTTGCCCAGGCTGTTCTAGAACTCTTGGCCTCAATGGATCCTTCCACTTCAGTCTCCCAAAGTGCTGGAATTTTAGACATGAGCCACCACACCCAGCCCAATATATATCTTATGTATATACTGAATACTGGAGGTACCACAGAGAATTAAATGGACAAAGCTTATGTCCTAGCAGGGAAGGCAAACCTCAAAATGAAGATCCCATCAGGCAGGAAGTAGGGGGAGGTATATTTTACTTTTTTTTTTTTTTTTAAGACAGTCTCACTTTATTGCCTTGGGTAGATTACTGTGCCATCAGCCTCACAGGCACAGCAACCTCAAACTCCTGGACTCAAGCAGTCCTTCTGCCTCAGCCTCCCGAGGAGCTGGACTACAGGTGTCCGCCACTACGCCTGATTAGTTTTTCTGTTTTCTATTCTATTTGGGGTCTTGCTCTTTCCTGGCTGGTCTCTAAATTCTGGGCTCAAGTGATCTTCACACCTTGGCCTCCTAGAGTTTTAGGATTACAAGCACAAGCCACAATGGAGGCATGGTTTTCAGGCAGTGGTCAGGCAGGGTGCGTGCTGCTTGCTATAAAGGTGTGAGAGTCCTCACTCCTGTTATGAGGATTATCTCAAGGCCACAGAAGTCTCATCAAACCTGTGCCCTGCGGGGGAATTACAAGATGAATGAGAGGTGGCTTATGTTGCAGAGGCACCAGGGGGAGAGAAATGTTTTTGTTTGTTTGTTTGTTTTGAGACAAGAGTCTTAAGTTGTTGCCCTCAGTAGAGTACCTTGGCGTTACAGCTCACAGCAACCTCAAACTCTTGGGCTTAATCGATTCTATTGCCTCAGCCTCCCAAGTAGCTGGGACACAGGTGCCCGCCACAACACCCAGCCATTTTGTTGTTGTTGGAGTTTTCATTGTTGTTTAGCAGGCCCAGGGTAGCTGGCAAGTGTGTGAGCCCATCTCTACTAAAAACAGTATCAGTTTAAGGATGATGAAAACATTCTGAAGATGAACGGTGGTGATGGTTGCACAGTGCTTAATGCCATTGAACTGCACTTACGGTAAAATTTTTATGTGCATTTCTCTGCAACTTTTTTAAATACTAAAGAAAACTGCTCACAGAGTGCAGGCATGGATGTGGGAGTCCTAACTCAGCAAAACTGCGTTTGCACACACACCTGTGAAAGTTGCAACCACCAGAGGGCGCACTCTGTCCCATCTGGGCTCCCCCAACACCCCAGCCACTCTCAAAATACCCCCACCTTCCTCTGTAAGAGGACAGCTGCCAGCTACGTGTTATGTGGCTGGCGCCATAACCACTGTGCTACAGGTGCCCAGCTGGGAGAGAAACTTATGTAGTCGCTTAAACACAGCCTTGGAGAGGGCAGGCCCCAGGGGGTCTTTTGCACCAGGAACATAAAATGTGTGATGTTTGCTTTTAGCCAACATTTGAGAAAGATTTTAAGCTGCAAACGCCGCAAGAATATAAAAACACATGAGCAGATCCTTCTTATGTAGATCCTGAAAAGCGTGCCACCCCCACTGTGGACCATACGGGGATGGTGACATAAGCCCTCCTCACTCTATTGTGGGCCAGTATCTTTTCTCCTTTAACTTGCACAATAGAAAATGCATCTGTTTTAAGTGTAAAATAAAATGAATATGTTTTTAGTAAATTCCCAGAGTTGTACAGGTATTACCTCTTGCGTCAGTCTCCCAAGTAGCTGGAACTATAGGTGCCAACCACAACACCCAGCTAGTTTTTCTTTTTTTTTAAAATATGTATTTCATTCTTTTCATTATTATTTTTTTATTTCAGGTTAATGTGAGGGTATAGCCAACCAACTCACAATATTTGAATTTATTAGGTAGAGTCCGTCTTTGTGGCTATGTCCCTCACCCCAGAGGTGTGCCGTACACCCCTACATGGTGCCCATTTACTGGGAGCACCCGAAACCCTCTTCCCCTCTTACCTCTCCATCCTCCCTCCCCCCAACTTGAATTGAAATGAGTTTTTCTCCTATGAGTTCAAGAATTAGATTGACCACCGGCTTCCTATTAGTATTGAATACATTGAATATCACTTATCCAGTCTTGTGATACTTTACTGAGGAGAACGTGTTTCAGCTCCGTCCAGGTTAATACAGAAGCTGCGATGTGTTCATCTTGTGTGTGGCTGAATAGTATTGCATGTTATGTCATAACACAGTTTGTTAATCTATTCCTGGGTTGATGGGCACTTAGATTGTTTCCACATCTTGGTGATTGTAAATTTTGAGCTGCGATAAACAGTCCAGTGCAAATGTCCTTATGATAAAATGATATTTTTTCTTCTGGGTAGATTTCTAGTAAGTGGGATTGTGGGGTCAAATGAATTCCTTGAGGATTTTCCACATTTCCTTCCAAAGATGCTGTATTTGCAGTCCCACCAGCAGTACCGACTAATCAGGGGGTCCTCAAACTGTGGCCTGCAGGCCACATGAGGCAGTGTGATTGTATTTGTTCCCGTTTTGTTTTTTTTTACTTCAAAATAAGATATGTGCAGTGTGCATAGGAATTTGTTCATAGTTGTTGTTTTTTTTTAACTATAGTCTGTCACTCCAATGGTCTGAGGGACAGTGAACTGGCCCCCTGTTTAAAAAGTTTGAAGGCCCCTGGCTAAGTGTTCCCCTCTCTCCACATCCACGCCAGCATCTGCAACTTTGGGACTTTGTGATGTGGGCCATTCTTACTGGGGTTAGGTGATATCTCAGGCTGGTTTGATTTGCGTTTCTCTGATGATTAGGGACAATGAGCGTTTTTTCATATATTTGTTAGCCATTCGTCTGTCTTCCTTAGAGAAGGTTCTGTTCATGTCTCTTGCCCAGTGATGGATGGGATTGTTAGCTCTTTTTTTGATTAATTTGAGTTCTGTCCACATCCTAGTTATCAAGCCTTTGTCAGATTTATAATATGCAAGTATCTTTTCCCATTCTGAAGGTTATCTATTTGTTTTAACTCTGACTTCTTAGTTGTGCAGAAACTTTTTCAGTTTAATTCTCATTTGTTAATTTTTATTGTTGCATTTCCCACCAAAATCTTCTTCATAAAATCTTTCCCCAGGCCTACATCTTCAAGTGTCTTTCCCAAACTTTCTTCTACGATTTTAATCATTTCCTGCCTTAGATTTAAATCTTTTATCCATCTTGAATCAATTTTTATAAGTGGTGAAAAGGTGAGGGTCAAGTTTCAGTCTTTTACATGTGGTTGTTATCCAATTCTCCCAGCACCTTTTATTGAATAGGGATTCTTTTCCCAGTGCATGCTTTTATTTGGTTTATCAAAGATCAGATGGCTAGAGCCAGGTGCGGTGGCTCACGCCTATAATCCTAGCACTCTGGGAGGCCGAGGTGGGTGGATTACCTGACCTCATGGGTTTGAGACCAGCCTGAGCCAGAGTGAGACCCCCATCTCTAAAAAAACTAAAAGCTGGGGATTATGACAGGCGCGTGCAGTCCCAGCTACTTGGAAGGCTAAGGCAAGAGAATCTCCTAAGCCCAAGAGTTTGAGGTTGCTGTGAGCTGTGAGATCACAGCACTCTACCAAAGGTAACAAAGAAAGACTCTGTCTCAAGAAGAATAAATAAATAAAGATCAGATGGCTATATGAGACTGGTTTCATCTCTTGGTTTTCTATTCCATTCCAGATGTCTATGTCTCTATTTGAGGGGGCAGTACCATGCTGTTTTGATCACTGTGGACTTGTAATATAGCCTAAAGTCTGGGTGGGTAATGCCTCTAGCTTTGCTTTTATTACTAAGAATTGTCTTGGCTATACGGGTTTTTTTCCGGTTCCATTCAAAATGAAGAACTATTTTATCCAAATCTTCAAAGTATGATGTTGGTATTTTAATAGAGATTGCATTGTGGGAAGTATAGACATTTTAACAGTGTTGATTCTTCCTAGCCAGGAGCAGGGTATATTCTTCCATTTTTTAATTTTTCCTGCTATTTCTTTTCTTAGGGTTTCATAATTCTCTTTGTAGAGATCTTTAACCTCTGTATATTCCTAGGTATTCCATTTTCTTTGAAGCTACTATAAAAGGTACCATGTCTCCGATGAGTCTCTCATCTTGGCTGTTAGTGGCACATGCAAAGGCTACTGATTTGTGGACCTTGATTTTATATCCTGAGACATACTGTATTTCTTGATAACTTCCAGGAGTCTTATGATTGAGTCTTTGGGGTTCTCTAAGTATGAGATCATATCATCAGCAAAGAGCAAGAGTTTGACCTCCTCTGCCCCCATTTGGATGCCCTTTACTTTTTATTTATTTATTTTAGAGGCAGAGTCGCACTTTGTTGCCCTTGGTAGAGTACCATGGCAACACAGCTCACAGCAACCTCTAGTTCTTGGACTTGCCTCAGCCTCCTGAGTACCTGGGACTACAGGCACCAGGCACCACCACAACACCCAGCTAGGTTTTTGTTGCAATTTTGGCCAGGGCCGGGTTTGAACCCACCACCCTCGGTATATGGGGCCAGCGCCCTACTCACTGAGCCACATGCACCACCTGGATGCCCTTTATATCCCTCTCTTGCCTGATTATATTGAGTAGAACTTCCAGCACTATGTTGAATAGTAGTGGCGCTAGAGGACAACCTTGTGTGGTGTGGGTCCAGTTCTAAGTGGAAAAGCTTTGTTTTACTCTATTCAGTATGATGTTAGTTGTAGGTTTGTCATAGATGGCTTCAGTCACTTTAAGAAATATATCACCTATGCCTATATTCTTAAGTGTTCTTGTTAGAAAAGGATGCTGAGGCTTGGTACCTGTAGCTCAGCGGCTAGGGCGCCAGCCATATACACGGGAGCTGGTGGGTTCAAACCCAGCCTGGGCCTGCCAAAAAGCAATGACAACTACAACAGAAAAATAGCCAGGCGTTGTGGTGGGCACCTGTAGTCCCAGCTACTTGGGAGGCTGAGGCAAGAGAATCGCTTGAGCCCAAGAGTTTGGGGTTGCTGTGAGCTGTGACCCCATAGCACTCTACCAAGGGTGATATAGTGAGACTCTATCACAAAAAAAAAAAAAAAAAAAAGAGCGGCGCCTGCGGCTTAGTGGGTACGGTGCTGGCCCCGTATATTAAAGGTTGTGGGTTCAAACCTGACCCCAGCCAAACTGCAACAAAAAAAATAGCCAGGCATTGTGGCGGGTGCCTGTAGTCCCAGCTACTTGGGAGGCTGAGGCAAGAGAATCACTTGAGCCCAAGAGTTGGAGGTTGCTGTGAGCTGTGACATCACAGCACTCTTCCGAAGGTGACACAGTTAGACTATCTCTCAAAAAAAAAAAAAAAGGAAAGAAAAGGATGCTGAATTTTATCAAATGCCTTTTCTGCCTTTATTCAGAGGATCATACAGTCCTTGTTTTTGCTTCTGTCGATATGGTGAATTACATTTATGGATTTTCA
>CAUYPK010122957.1:0-24810 GCA_963574355.1 Loris lydekkerianus
GAAGAGATCAAACTTTCACTCTTCACAGATGATATGATCATATATCTGGAAAACACTAGGGATTCTACTACAAAACTTTTAGAAGTGATCAAGGAATACAGCAATGTCTCAGGCTACAAAATCAACACCCATAAATCTGTAGCCTTCATATATCTACCAAAATAACCAAGCTGAAAAAACAGTCAAGGGCTCTATTCCTTTCAGAGTAGTGCCAAATAAGATGAAATATTTGGGAGTATGCCTAACAAAGGACGTGAAAGATCTCTACAAAGAGAACTATGAAACTTTAAGAAAAGAAATAGCTGTAGATGTTAATGGAAAAACATACCATGGTCATGGCTGGGAAGAATCAACATTGTTAAAATGTCTATACTACCCAAAGCAATATATAATTTTAATTCAATTCCTATTAAAGCTCCATTGCCATATTTTAAAGATCTTGAAAAAATAATACTTCATTTTATATGTAATTAGAAAAAAAACTCAAATAGCCAAAACATTACTCTGAAATAAAAACAAAGCAGGAGGAATCATGCTACCAGACCTGAGACTATACTATAAATCGATAGTGATCCAAACACCATGGTACTGACACAAAAACAGAGAAGCAGATGTCTGGAACAGAATAGAGAACCAAGAGATGAATCCAGCTACTTACAGTTATTTGGTCTTTGACAAGCCAATTAAAAACATTCAGTGGGGAAAAGATTTCCTATTTAACAAATGGTGCTGGGTGAACTGGCTGGCGATCTGTAAAAGACTGAAACTGGACCCACACCTTTCACCATTAACTAAGACAGACTCTCACTGGATAAAAGATTTAAACTTAAGACATGAAACTATAAAAATACTTGAAGAAATTGCAGGCAAAACTCTTCAAGGAATTGGCCTGGGTGAATATTTTATGAGGAGGACTCCCCAGGCAATTGAAGCAGTATCAAAAACACATTACTGGGACCTGATCAAACTAAAAAGCTTCTGCACAGCCCAGAACATAGTAAGTAAAGCAAGAAGACAGCTCTCAGAATGGGAGAAAATATTTGCAGGTTATACCTCCGATAAAGATTTAATAACCAGAATCCACAGAGAACACAAACGTATTAGGAAGAAAAGAACAAGTGATCCCATTTCAGGGTGGGCAAAGGACTTGAAGAGAAACTTCTCTAAAGAAGACAGACACATGGTCTACGAACACATGAAAAAAAGCTCATCATCCTTAATCATCAGAGAAATGCAAATCAAAACAACTTTGAGATATCATCTAAACCCAGTAAGAGTACCCACATAACAAAATCCCAAAACCAGAGATGTTGGTGTGGATGTGGAGAAAAGGGCACATGTCTACACTGCTGGTTGGAATGCACACTAATACGTTCCTTCTGGAAGGATGCTTGGAGAGCACTTAGAGATCTAAAAATAGACCTGCCATTTGATCCTATAATTCCTTTACTAGGTTTATACCCAGAAGACCAAAAATCACAATATAACAAAGACATCTGTACCAGAATGTTTACTGCAGCCCAATTCACAATTGCCAAGTCATGGAAGAAGCCTAAGTGCCCATCGACCCACGAATGGATTAGCAAATTGTGGTACATGTATACCATGGAATATTATGCAGCTTTAAAGAAAGATGGAGACTTTACCTCTTTCATGTTTACATGGATGGAGCTGGAACATACTCTTCTTAGCAAAGTACCTCAGGAATGGATGAAAAAGTATCCAATGTACTCAGCCCTACTATGAAGCTAATTTATAGCTTTCACATGAAGGCTATAACCCAACTGTAGCACAAGAATATGGGGAAAGGGCCAAGGAAGGGGAAGGGAGGGGGGAGGTTAGCGGAGAGAGGGTAGTAGATGGGGCCACACCTACTGTGTATCTTACAATGGGTATAGGTGAAACTTACTAAATGCAGAAAACAAATGTCTACATATAATAACTAAGAAAATGTCATGAAGGCTACGTTGAGCAGTTTGATGAGAATATTTCAGATTGTATATGAAACCAGCACATTGTACCCCTTGATTGCACTAATGTACACAGCTATGATTTAATGATAAAAAAAATGGAAAGAAAAACAAACCAAAAAAAATTCTTTTCATATATTGGTATTTAGTATTTAGTATGAGACAGTGCCTCCGATAAGTGCTTTACAAACACCATTATTGACAATCCTAGGAAGCAGCCATTAGTGTTCCTACTTTACTGATGAGGAAACTCAGTCTCAGAAAGGTTAAGCAACTTGTCCAGGATCACACAGGTAATATGACAAAGTTGGTATTTACAGAACCACAGAGACATGAGAGAACTTGGAAGTCATATGAGAAGTGACAAAACCAGTGAGGTTGAGCAATCTGCCTAAGGACATACAGGTAATGGCAGACAGACTCAAGACAGAATTCAGGTCTTCAACTTTCAGCCCAGTCTCTTTCCTCTGATTTTCTCTTCTTTAAACTATTATTTTTTGGATGATTTCTTTAGCTCCTGCCTGAGCTTCTTTTTTCTCCTCATCCACATATCACTCCTTCCTGGGTGCTTCGGCCCCTTACCATGTTCACGCTAAAGGAAGGCTGTGGAGGTATATAGTATGAGTTCCACAATGACCCTTCTTGTCTCTCCCTGCGAACCACTACAAAAACATGGAAAGCACTGGGAAATCTCCATAGTTTCATATTCATTAATTTGGAATGAGTAATCATTTAACCTGAAAAGAATTAAAGTTTACCTTTGTCCTTACTCCCCAAAAAGTGATTGATAAGCAGAGACACAGTGAAAACCAGATTAGATGGAGTCATGATCAAAAGAGGAAATTGTTCCACACCTTTGGTGCATCTTACAAGGGTACATGTGAAACTTAGTAAATGTAGAATATAAATGACTTAAAACAATAACTAAGAAAATGTCAGGAAGGCTATGTTAACCAGTGTGATAAAAATATGTCAAATGGTATATAAAACCAGTGTATGGTGCCCCATGATTGCATTAATGTACCCAACTATGATTTAATAATAAAAAGTTAAACTATTATCTCTAATTTTGTGTATATTTGAAAATGCCCATTAAATAAATTTAAGGGAAAAAATTCCACCAAGGAACATATGGAATATTTTAAAATATGTTAAGAAGAAATATCATCCATGGTCTCAGTACCACAACTGTGAACTTAATATGTCTTAGAAAGTACTCATTTGGAAAGATTGTTTAATATGCTACGAACCTACATAACTTGTACACATTCCTCATTTATCCATCTTCAATTGATTATTTATACTTTATAATTTTGGCAAACTAATATTAGTATAAAATGTACTTTCATAGTAATTTTTTACATACAATGAAAATTAAGCAAAATGATTAAACAATGAAAATTTATTGACCATCTATTAGCTTCACATCACAATGTATTGGGTCAGTGAGTAGGGTTCTGTATGTGCAGAAATATGCAATTTTAAAATTAACTGTAAAGATTTTCTATTCTTGAAGGTCACAATATATCTAGATAGTTTGCCCTTGTAGAAAAATATATCACTTTGTATGACCAACGGATAGAAGAAATAGCTAGAAAGATATAAACTGTAAAACAGTAAAATGTAAGAAACCAACAGAGGGAAACTGAGGGACATGGCAGAAAGGAGTGGAGAGTTTGTCTGTTTTGGTGACCATTGTGGTAGCAGGTAACAGACTGACATCAGCTAACTTTGGCCCAGAGGCTATCTGCCTAGCGAGGCCACGACAGTGGTTTTGGCAGAAACTGAAACAGAAAATCAGAAAAAGGATGCAAGTGTAAGTTTTTGGCTAATTGTATATGTTCTTATAGGGGCCAGAGCATCTGACCTGGTCATCTGTCAGTCTGTAATGCCCTGAGCACCTACAGGAGTGTTTCCCTCTCACACATAAAAAGGAAAATATGTAAGAGCTAGTTATAGGAAGGAAGAGAAGAAATACCACCTGGAAACTTTGCTCCTTAATATACTTACTGTGTGTGTGTGTGTGTGTGTGTGTGTGTGTGCGTGTGTGTGTGTGTGTGTGTGTGTGTGTGTGGTGTTCATAAATATAATATGTTCTTCAATGCAAGGGGAACCCCCATTTCTCTCCAAATAAAAGGAGAATCAGTTGTAGTTATTACTACTTTAAGATGTCTAAATCACTACATTTCTGTCTCATGGGCAAGGTCCCCCTCAAAGAGGCTGTTACCTCTTTTCTCCAGTTGATTATTTCACATCCCCATAAAACTGGTTCTAGGTGGACAAGTCTTCTCCTGCACACTCCTCCTCACCCCCATCTTGTTCATGTTTGCTTGCATCTCTTTTTAACAAGGAATTTACTCTACTTATGACACTATGTCTCCAACTTTTCTGATCCAATTTAAATTCTTCCATCCTTCTGTCCTGGTTCAAGTCCAGTATTGTACTTGTTGTTTGTTTCTTTGCCTTATTGACTCCCAAGAATACAAGGAAATAAGATACTACTGTCTATATTCTATTGGACAGATGTAGATTATGGGTCTAAACTACTTCAAATTACTTCCGTTTCATCTCAATCTCTCTTTGTGGTAGTAGATTCACTTTTTTTTATTGAGACAGAGCCTCAAGCTGTCACCCTGGGTAGAGTGCTGTGGCATCACAGCTCACAGCAACCTCCAACTCCTGGCCTCAAGTGATTCTCCTGCCTCTACCTCCCAAGTAGCTGGGACTACAGGTGCCCGCCACTATGCCTGGCTATTTTTTGGTTGCAGCCGTCATTGTTGTTTGGCAGGCCCAGGCTGGATTCGAACCCTTCAGCTGAGGTGTATGTGGCTGGCGCCTTAGCTGCTTGAGCCACAGGTGCCAAACTGGGAGTGTATTCACTTATCATTCTCTCTTCCAGCTCTTAAAAAAAAGGTGTCAGTTGCAAGAGACAGCTGGCCCAACTACCCAGCCTAAATCCTTGCTGTGCAGTTAAGTGCTGAAAGGGAGAACGTGGAAGGAGAATGGCAGTCTGCAGCGGGAGAGCACTGAGATACGAGTCACGAGACCTGGACTTTAGCTCGGGCTCAGGCCATTTTCACTGGCGTGATGCTTGTCAAGGTCCTTGCTCTGTCGGTGTTCTTTACAGTTCTACCCAGCCTAAAATTTAAAAAATAACAGAGTCAACCCTGCTATTCTCTTGAAATACTATCCTAGCTTTTTCTTTTCTTCTAACAACAAATGTTCTGACTTGTTGCCTTCACGTGTCATCATCTTTCCACTTCTCAACCTGGTAACTTGGCTTTGGTTTATAGCACAAAATCCTAAGTCTTTGCAGCTTCTCTGCTTTACATCTCTGGAAGGCTGCTGATCTCTAGACTCTGTGTATCTCCTAGTTCTCTCCCTGGTTTTAAGACATTTACTCTCACCTCAGCATCCTGTAAAAATTATTGAACCCCTGCCCTGTGCCAGTGACTGTGTGTGCTGGCATAGTCCTGCTCCTATGTTTGTATTGCATTATGCCTATTGGCAAAGACAGATGTTGCTCAAACAACCCCACACATAAGTGCAACGTTCTAGCCATCATAGGAGCTGTGAATGAGAGGAACGTTGTGCTGGGAGAACACTTCATAGGAGGATTTGGTCCAGTCTTGTTTGTTCTTTGAGGAACTGACAGTTGACTAATACCTGAAGTATGAGTAGAATGAAGGTAGGGAAGGAGGAGGTTGAGGAGAATGGTGTCCCTGTTGGAGGAAATAGTGAAGTTCAGGAGCAGAAGAAGTCTAGCACAGGTGAAGATTTTAAAGAGGGTAGGCATAAAATGTGGAGAGATTGTTACAATCAGAAAAGGCAGATAGAGGCGAGACCATGCCAGTCCTGAGAATCCACATGAGAGGGTCTGTCTTTAAATCAATGGGGAGTCATTGTAAGTGTTTGGGGGGGGAGGGTGGGTGGTGAGTGTGTGGGTGTGCCTGAGAAGATCTCTGTGGCTGAAGTGTGAAGAATGGAGAAATGGATTGCAGAGGGGATGCTAATAAGAAAAGGCTGCACTTACCCAGGTCACAGATGATGTTTGCATGGTAGGGATGGAGAAAAGCAGCAGGCAGATGTGGGAAGCAGAGGACAAAACTGGAGGTCCTGATGGTAGCAGGATAAGGGAGGGGGTTGTGTTCTTGGTAGCCCCTCGGTTTCTGGCTGATGGGGAGTGGCCAGTTCCCAGCTGCTGCTCCACTTGATCCCCAAATGTGGATGCTCCTCATTGTGTCAATGCCATCTCATCGACCTTCTCTCCCTTGGTGCCTCTTTAATTTTCATGCTTAAAATTCCAGTTCTACAAGATGTCACCCAAACCTACAATGCTGTTTACTCCAGATCACAGACTGGTGGGCCACTTGGCAGATATTTATGTTTTGTTTACCCTATGGTTTGAATTAAAGAAGTAGAAATGTACAGAAGATTTAAAAATCAGAAGCTTTCACATAAAAATCTTCACTTGAAACTCTTAAAACAATTGGAAGCTCCATAAACACAGGGCCTGTCCTGCCTCATATCAACTGCTGGTCAGACAGCTGAGCCTGTTGACTAAGCAAGCGTTTTCTTCTGTGCTGCGGTCCCTGACATCTGGGTACCTGCTCACCACATCCACTGAGGTCTCGTTTGGCCACCATGGGCATTAGCCTTTAAACTTTAATTTTAGTCCAGTCACCTCAGAATGTAGAACGCATATCCACTGCTAAAAACTGGACCAGGCATTGTGCCTCATGCCTGTAGTCCTAGTACTCTGGGAAGCCAAGGCAGGAGGATTGCTTAAGCTCAGGAGTTGGAGCCAGCCTGAGCAAGAGTGAGACTTCCATATCTACTAAAAATAGAAAAATCATCCGGCATTGTGGTGAGCATCTGTAGTCCCAGCTATTTGGGAGACGGAGGCAAGAGGATCTCTTGAGCTCAAGAATTTGAGGTTGCTGTGAGCTATGACACTACAACACTCTACCAAGGGTGACAAAGTGAGACTGTCTCAAAAAAAAAAAAAAAATAACAAGCTGACTGAAGCTGTGTCAAAATCCCACCATCTTTCCACTCTCCTACTGAATTGTGCTATCGCTGAACTTTACCATCCTATCATTTGGCAGTTAGTACTGCAGCAACTGCTTTTTTTGTTTTTGGACAGAGTCTTAAGCTGTTGCCTTGGGTAGAGTCACAGCTCACAGCAACCTCTAACTCGTGGGTTCAAGTGATCCTCTTGCCTCAGTTTTTCTATTTTTAGTAGAGACAGGGTCTTGCTTTTGCACAGGCTGGTCTGGAACTCCGGAGCTCAAGCAATCCAGGCTTCTGCCTCAGCCTCCCAGAGAGCTAGGATTACAGGAGTGAGCCACCATTCCTGACCTGCTATAACAACTGTTAAGCCAATGTGTATGACCAGTTGTTTCTTTAAGTATTGGGGGAATTTTATGTGTACACATTTAAATTCCTTAAATTATGTGTATTTCATATTATTATGAAGAGTCCAAATGTTACTATATAAAAGCTTGCTCATTTTGCCTTTCTTTTTTCTTTGTAATTTTCTTCTAGAGCTCTTAGAACGATCTTTAGCCCTTTTAAACAAAAGTCAACAACTCACTGAGTTCATAGAAAAATTCAAATGTGATGGACCGAATGTGAATCCTGAGTTGATTCAGGAAGCTCATAGCAGCTGTCTGAAGATCGACAGCCTCCTTGAACTTCTGCAAGACAGGAGACGGGGATTAGACAAGTGCCTGAAGCAACAGCAGCAACAACTGGGTCAGGTTCTGCAAATGTGCCAGTGGGACCAGCAAGAAAAGCAGGTAACCCCGAGGGGCATGGGAGGATGTCCTGGCCCTGGCTGAGAATAGTTATGTAGATTAGTCACACCATGTGACATGTTCAGTCTTTGTAGCCAAATCCTTTGGTCTTTGTTCCAAGGCCTTTCATCCAAACTACCATGTTGCTTTCACAAGTAATATTCAAAAAGTGTTTTATTTTCTTTCCTTGTAATATTGATTTTTCAACTGGAAGAACACGCACGGGTAGTTTGGAAAGGACGGTGCCCTGTTGTTGGATTCTCATTTCCTTCTAGCTCACTACTTTTAGACACGTTTCTTTAAAATTCTGAATGTTAATTGCAATTTTCTTGGAAGTTGGATAGGCATTATGGTGCTGAATTTTACTAGATTACTGCTAACATCAGTTAAAAAAAAAAAAAAAAATTCTGTCAGCCCAAAATAGAGATAATGTTGTTAGAAGAGTAATCTGGGGCCAGTGAAGGAATATGAGCTTGGCCTATGGCTGATGCTGAGTGGACAGCGGGCTTTAGGGGCTGATGGGTTTTCAGGCTCCTGAGAGCTCATTACTCAAGCAGCAGGCACAGTGCTGATGGGTTGTTAGCATGCTTGCATACATTCCTTACACCCTGATCATTTCAAGGTAAAAGCCGACAGAACTCTCTTTACAACACCCCCCCCCCCAACTCAAATAAATAGGATATTTATTGCAACATTTCTGATTGCCACAATCCCATGCTCAAATCTATACAGATTAAGTGGAAGAAATTTTTAAGGAGAGATAATGCAGAGAGTGGTCTGCTGGTGTTGTGCCTCTGTGGGCTTGGTTCAATGTATAATGACATCCATCGTTACAGTATCATAAAGAATGTTTCCATAGCTCTACAACCCCTCTGTGCTCTGCCTGTTCCTTGCTCCTTCCCTCACTGAGTTTTTCACTGTCTCCATAGTGATGCCCTTTCCAGAATGTCACAGTTAGAATCACGCAGCAGTAGCCTTTCCAGATTGGCATTTCTCACTTAGGAACATGCATTTAAGTTTCCTCCATGTTGTTTCATGACTTGGTAGTTCATTTCTCTTTAGTGCTGAATAATATTCCCTCATCTGGATGTACCACAGTTTGTCCATCCCCTCACCTACTGAAAGACATCTTGATTGCTTATGAATAAAGTGGTTAGAAACCACCATGTGAAGCTTTTTATATTGATGTAAGTTTTCAGTTCATTTGGGCAAATAACTAAGGAGCGTGATTACTGAATCACATGGGAAGAATATGTTTAGTTTTTTTTTTATATTGTTTGGGGTTCATTGAAGGTACAAAGAATTAGGTTGTACTGATTGCATTGTTAGGTAAAGTCCCTGTTATACTTGTGTCCCACCCCAAAGAGGTATGTCACACACTGTGACCCCCACAGTGTGTGGCCCCCTCCTCCTCCCCACTCCCTGGTTCCCCTACTCCCCACCTTGAATTGATTTGAGTTTTTCTTTTATGAGGTTATTAGATCTTATATTAGATCCCAATTCTACTATGAAGCCAGTAGAAATCTAATATATGTTTAGTTTTTTTAAAGAAACTGCTGTCATCAGAAGTGACTGTATTTTGTATTCCCATCAGCAATGGTGAGATTTCCCATTGCTCTGTGTCTTTGCCAGCATTTGGTGTTGTCAGTGTTCTGGATTTTGGCCACATTAATAGGCATATAGTGGTATCTTATTGCTGTATTAATGCACCTCATCTTTAAATTGGAAACAACGCTTAACTCACAGAGTGGTTCTATGGATTAAAGGAAATATGTGTAAAATATGTAGGCATAATGCCTAGTATTTTAAAAGGTACTTAATAAATGTTAGTTTCCTAACCCTCCCTCCATTGGTTAAGCCTTACAATGTATGGATTCTTTCTCATCCAACCCAGGTTCTTTCCCCTGGGTTTAGCATTACTATTGTTATATGTGTTGGCGTCTCCAATTCTGTTTAATTGTCAGAGGCTGTGATAGCCATGGTCAGGCTTTAAGACACACGTTCATAGCTAGGAGAACAAAGCTTCCACTCAGATGCCATTCCTAACAGTCCTTGAACCAAACTTAATTTAATTATAATTAGAAGAATACAATTTAAATATAATCAGTCAATAAGTAAGGTAGTTATTTCCTTAAATATAACATTTAGACTCTTAAAGTTAAAAATCCCATGTTATATTTTTTCACACTCACATTGGCTGGAGTAATTACTATGGGTATCTGTTGTCTCTTCATTCTTATAAGAGCACAGATTTGGGGGCCAGACTATTGTCTGGGCTCAAATCCTTTCTCTACCACCTACTACCTGAGTAAACAAGAAATCATTTTATCTCCATGAAATTCAGTTTTCTGTAAAAATGTGGATAATAATAGCACCTACCTCAAAGTGTTATTAAGACGATCCTATGAGTTAGTATATGTCAAGTGATTGGAACAGTCCCTGGCACAGAGTAACTACTGTCTTTGTGTTAGCAACTGTTACATATTACACACTGTCCAACTCTGAGCCCCTCTACCATCAGGCTCAAGTGAAGACTGGTCTTGGATTAAGGGCCAGTGTCACTATTTATTTTCAGTTCACAAGATATGATCAAATAAATGTCACTTTTATAATCTTAACAGTCATCTTTGTTCAATGGGCACTGAAATAACAGTTTAAAACAAAAAGATACTCATATTTCTTCCTGCTTGTGACTTAATAATGCTTATTAAGAACGTAGTGATCACTCTCCTTGCGAGTGATTTCCCTTAGCATTTTGTCACACTGCCTCTTTCTAGACTTAAACAAGCATGAGCGTCATCACAGGCACACCCACATTGACTGAAGAAACAATTAACCAAACAAAAACTAATGGGATTAACCTATAACGCCTGTATAATAACCTAATTTTTATTAAATTGAACAAATCATAGACATATTCTTATGTACAGTACAATAGTACTTATGTACAATGTACAATGTACAAAATGTATTCTTATGTACAGTACAATAGTACTTATGTACAATGTACAAAAGTACAATAAGTAATTTTAATGAGTGTATAGTAAAACATTATATTCTGCTATTTGAATGTAACAATATCTTTAACAATAATTTAAACAATATCTTTATGAAGAAGTAGAATCTCTTCAGTTTCTTCATATCATAAACAATAATTAATGCTTGCTATGTTGATAATGAACAGGAAACATTTTAAAGTCCAGATAGGTATAAACATAAATTATCTTACCTGAGTTTCTAAGTTTTTCTAAATGTTTTATTCTAAAGTTTCGTTCATCCTACAGTGGTAAAAAGAAGGCTGACCACACTCGTGTCGCTGTTAGTTTGGGTTTTATGATGATAATGTAAGTGGATGATCCACCTGACAATCCCTGAACAGTAGAACCACGTTTTATTAGAGGGTAACGATTTTTTGTCAGTTCTGTACTTACTTTAAGGGAACATAGAACCTGCCAAACTTTCTTAATAAAATATCAACTTTGTCAATCATGTTAACCACTTACAAGAAAAGGGAAATTAAGTGGAGAATTAGAACAAAGATTACTGATGAATAATAATGTGGGTGTCTGAATATCTGATGTGTCTTTTCTCACAAGGGCTCCTTACTAAAAGGTACATTTGACACTTCTCTAAGTGTATATGGTCTAATGCTTTTGAACTATAATAGTTCACCTAATTCTCCTTTGGAAAGGATATGAAGTGACCAGCATGGTGGCAACTGAAGATTTCCATCAAACAAGGAAAAAGAATAAATAAAAACCAGATACATTTCTATCTTAATCGGGACATGATGGTCTTGTAAACATAATCAAAGAGAGTTCTTTCTGTATCATCATGTTTCAGATGTAAAACGTGCCCTTGTTTCACATTTAAAGATGAGCAGCTGACCTTTCTTTTCAGCTCTAGCAGCATCTTCAGCATCTTATTTTGCAGATAATCTGCTTCATTAATGAAAATCAGAAGCAGCTCGGAGTATTTCATGCATAATTAATTATCCTGGCAAGAAGATTTATGAATGTAATTTTTCTCAATTGCTCCAATCAGGCATAAGCGAGACAAACAAATACATTAAACTAAGTTATTCCTGGTTTCTTTATCCAAGACAGTGTCAAGGATGTCTAGGAGAATTAAGACATGAGGGCAGACAATCTCTTTTTACTACCCAGATCACATCTACTTATAAGATACATGTCCTGGGGGGTAGGGAGTATGGTACAAGGATAATAGAATTGACATATGGAAGGTCTCGTGGTTTTATAATTTGTGTACAAAGCAAATCATAATCGTGCAATGTATTCCTGGTTAACAGGCAGTTAAAATGATATCAGAGCTGACAGATGTAAGCACAGCCTCTAGGCATCTTTCTTGTACCTGGTAGTCATCTGTAAGACTGGGTATGTGTAAACGAACACATTTATGTGTATTTTGTTTGTATATAATGCCTCTTTCTAACTAGGATTTAGAGTTTGGATGATTGACAAGCTTAAATTAGTGTGAGATTGGAGCGTGGTAAAGGTTTAAAAAAAATCTTTCTTTGAAAATAGCTTTCAAACATTGGCTGGCATAAGACCTAAATAAGGGTTGAATTAGGTTAGTAATACTAGTATCCAATAGTTTGGTCCAGTAACATAAATGACTGTCTACCAAGTTGTAGATTAAAATTTGTCTCAGAATTTCGTTTTAGCACATGAGCTCTAAGTGCTCTAGAATTCTCCTGAGGACATTCCAGCAGTGATTGCAAAGTGTCTTAAAGTGTTTGTGGGGAAAAATAATAGAAACTTCTTCTAACTGGAATGCATGCTGATCATTATTGCTTTCAATGGCACTGTCGGTCAAAGGTATCAAAGGCACAGTGACGGAGGGACTCTGGGGCAGATGCACAGATATCAACTTGTTAGCTATGCGACTTTGAGCCAGTTATTGGGCCTTGATGCTTCAGTTTTCTTTTTTGTAAAATGAGGATAATAGTAATATATGTGTTACCAAAATAAACAAGATTAAGTATTTTAAAATGTTCAGAGCACAGCTTCGCTCTAATACTATATCACTACCTGTTTTGGTAGCCACTTTCTGAGCTTTACCAGATAATCACTGGCATACAAAATCTTGGTTGTGCCAAAATCTTACATATTGGCCATGTCTCACACCAATTTGCTAAATCAGTAAGTGATCTTAGCTTTCTAAAATGTTCTGAGGGGGGAATAAATAACATTTTATGGCTTGGTATCTAGCCTAGTTCATTCAAAACATAAGTTTATCCACAAGATAAAGTTAAAAATCAGTTTTTCCTTCCCTAACTTCTGTACCCTTTAGCAATTTCTTTAGCTCATTTACACTTATTATAGTTTGTCACATTTTTATTTTTTTTGGTTTGTCACTCTGTATACTGTTAAATTGAACTGATGATTTAACATCATTTTATTAAGCCTCCAAATAAATTGATAAAAGCATGTGGGACATGTGCTGTGATCAAATTCAATCCCATAAGTGATGTGTGTGTGTATGCACGTGCACGTGTGCACTCCCTGGGGAAGACTCTGGGTTGTGCCCAGCCCTCAAACCCATTATTTGACAAACTATGTGCTCTGCATGTGGTATCTGCTAACCCCTGGCTGCCTATGTATCTCCTTCCACCTCTCTGAGCTGCTTTTCTTCTTCCTTGCCTGGGTGTTGGAGATTATCGGCTTTCCTTTTCTCCTCAGCACTGCTTATTCCACACTGGCCAGGAGTGGGACTCACTCCCTACTCTTCCCTCATCCTCATGGTCCCCAAAGACTAGCCAAAAGGTCCAATGATTTTTTTTAATGCGTTTTACAGGGAGACTCATAAGGAAGCAAAATAAATAGCATACTTTAAAAGTGTTTAAACATTCTTTAAAATTGAACAATCATTTCTCCTCTCAGTATGATAGATTCAGACAGATTTTGACCAAAAATCAGGGGTTTAGGCCAGAACTTCAGTACGAAATCCATTAAGGTACGTGACCTATGACCTGGAATGGTAATAGTGAAAATGTCAAACTTTGGTCCTCCCTTTAAGTACCTTTGGTCTCTCTCTCTCTCTCTCTCTCTCTCTTCCTTCCTTTCTCTCTCTTTCTCTCTCTCTCTCTCTCTTTCTCTTTTTCTCTTTCTCTCTCTCTCTCTTTCTCTCTTTTTCTCTCTCTCTCATTTTAAACACACAGTGAGTTTAATTTGTCTTAGATCACTCAGGGCGGAATGCAGTAAATAATTGGTTTCTGCTCACTTACAGTGGAACTCTAAGTTTTACTGGGAACACCATGCCTTAGGTATCTTTGACAGGGATGTGCATTGCCAAGACACTGAGCAGAGGTCTCTTTCCTTTCCCCCCCCCCCAAAAGACCTCCTTCCTCTACTGGGAGCATTCTCCACAATGAGTTGGAGGTAATGATAGAAATTAAATTTAGGTCCCAGTGACTTTCATGCTACTGATTTTTTACATTAGACTATCCAACTTTCTACCATTAAGTAGTTGGAAGTAAAGTGCCTACCTAGATACACAGAGTTGACAGCAGTGTTGTAAATCTTTATGTCATTTTTCTTGAAAGGTAAATTGGAGAAGAGGAATTGTATGTTAACAGAAATCAAAATAATTAAATACATAAAACTATAATTCTAGACAAAAAGAAATATCATATGTGAAGCTATGCTAAAGTAACTAACTCGGTTCCAGAATACATCTAAAAATAGAGACTCAATCCATGCATTTGCCTTATGACAATGCATGTTACCTTTTCTTTCCTTTCCCCACCAGCAGGGAATCCTGGGATTTGAAAATTTGTTGACGGGGTGCCAATTCCTTTCATTTGACTCCAGTAATTCTCAAAGGGATCCCAAATAATACAAAGGAAAACTGTGAACGCTGGCTTCCTAGAATCTGTGAGACTAAATCTAAATAATAACAGGCCATTAACTAACTCAGTTCCAGAATATATCTAAAAATAGACTCACTCCATGCATTTACTAGTAATTCTTCTTTCTTCACCTACCCAGGTCCTGAGGTACAAACATTAGCAGCTTGGCTGTAGCGTCTTTCTAATATCCATTATCACCAAATGGAGAAAACAGATATTTGAAGTCTGGTTATTGCCTAGTTAAGTACAGAGCACATTTGACTGGATTGGCTGACACAAAATGAAGACAACTGGTTTCCCTACTGTATAAAAGAGAACAAAACCCTTATGGAAGCTTGCCTTCAAAATCAAATTAGACAATAGAACTGTCACCTGTGGCCATCAAATATAATAGAAAACATTTCTGTATATGTGTGTGTTTTTGGTAATTGGAAGAGAGTCTGTCAAAAAGTCTTGGGTTAAAGAAGATAAATAACTGATGTCTTTTCTTGCACCTTTATCCGTCTTTTGTCTCTACTGGTAACTGGTTGTTTGGCAAGAGCTATTGGGCACACAGAAAGAAAATGAAAGTAATTTGTTGAGATTTTCATCTACCCTTAAGCATTTCTGTTAAGGTGGTTTGAATTGCTTATTCCTAGCTTGACTCTACAGCCTTTCTGTAAATAAAGATGAAAAAATAAGATGCGATCTCAGATTGTAGAACAAATTGCAGAAAAAGAAACTGCTTCTGCAGGCAGTGGGTCTTGGCATTCCGAAGCGTGCCTCTGGGCTGCAGCCATTCACCTTTTTGCCACTTGCCTATTTTATCCTTGACCATCACAGAATGTTTTCTACTGCTTGTGTTCCCCATCTTTCAGTCCTGGCTTGGGCGTGTATTGTTTGGAAACAGGATTCTCAGCCTGCGCCTGTTGTCACCTCTGCCTGCCTCTGGCCTCCTCCTCTCAGGCACTCCTGCTGTCCACATCCACCGATCCATTCTCCTGTCTAATGCAGCTTTGCATTTGTCTCCCCCACTGTGTGATTGTGCACGGGACCTACTTCCATGTCAGGATTAGGTACTGTAGCACAGCCCTGCAGTTTGGTCTTCATTTTAAGAACGTTCATAAACATAGCCTAATAAGAACCATTTCTTTTCTCCGGAATCCTTTGGATATGATAAGAAATAGAAATGCTGAATAGAAAAGCAAAAATAAATTCTAATGGTAGCATTTTGAGCCACACCTGTGGGACTTTCCACGTATTGATTGTGTGGACTCAGTCAACTTATTTCACCTGCCTGGATCTCAGTTTCTTCATCTGTTAAAAAAAAAAAAAAGTAAATCTGTCATTGGAAGGTGTAAAGCTTGGTAGAGGTGACGTAGTAACCTCCCTAGTGTAGTAGCTGACACCTCTCTGTGAAGGCAGGTTCATTTTTCTTACTATCTTACCTATCAGCAGGGGTTTGAGGTGGGGGGTGAGAGATCCAACAAGAAAAAACTCCTCTCCCTTGTCAGAGACTAAAGACCTTCAATTTCTCTCTTCCAATTGTCCCAATTTTTGGTACATTCCTGTATTACCTCTCCACCATGGATCTGCTGAGAAATGCTTAAGTATTATCTAATCAAAGGTGCAGTTCCAGGAAGTGGGGAGAAGCCTCTTCTTTACCTCCACTTTCTCAAGCTGTCATCATTTATTTAGCCAATAAATGAAGCCAATGAGCTTTGAAAGTGTCAATAGTTCCACTTCCTCAGCCCCCCACTCAGTGGCCCATAAATGCTGACTAACTGGTGTCTTATCCCACTACTCTCTTGACTCCACTATTTTAAATTCTATTTATCTAAAACTTGGTCCCTAAATGTACAGAAGCATCCAATAATCATATAATGCAGCTCACATATGTGAGTTATGCATTTTCTAGTGGCCACATTAAAAAAGAAATATTTAAACAGTAAAAATCCACATAAAAGTGAAAAGCAATAATATTTTTTATTTAACCCAACATACGTAAAATATCATTTCAATAGGTGATCAGAACTAACATTCTTAATGATATATTGTCATTATTTTTATACTAAGTCAATGAAATCTGTGGTGGAGCCTGTCTCAGTTTGGACTAGCCACATTCCAAGTACTCAAGGGCCACGTGTGGTTTGCGGCTTCCATAGTGAACAGTGCAGGGCCCCACTCTTTTTGTTTTCCTGCCATTCCTTTTTAACTTTCTAGGCAGCTCTTTGTGCTCTTTATTGCTCCTTCTTTGCTGACTTTCCTTTCTTGCTAACTCTTGTCAATCTATGGAAAGTGCTACCCCCACCCTGCAACCCACCAGCCAGCAAAAAGATCTGTCTCCTTCTCTGCATCCTTTCTACCTCCTCTGGGTACTGAGGAGTTAGAATGTCATGCCAAGTTGATGGGATGACCAGGAACACATTGCTTTGGTCAAGCTGAAAGGTAGAATCTGGGAACAGAAAGCAAACATCTTCTAACTGTCCTCTCTAATCCATCTCATTGCCCAGAACCCAGGTGCAGTGCATACTTCAAATGCCTTTTGTTCTTCCTTCCTTTCTTCATCTCCTCAACCCAAGGCTCATGTCTTTATACTTTTGCAGGGATCACGTTCTACAGAAATGTCTGGATCATTTATTGTACTTACCACTCAGGCTTTTGGAAAGCAGCTGATATAATTTAAAAGCTTATACAAAATGCACTTGGAATCTGTGCAGCTGTCTGAAATGGCTACTCAAAGGGCACAATGACTAATTTACTGGGTGGAAGAACATTATGGTTGACACGCTCTTGGTTATTTAGGGTGTCTTATTTTAGCATCAGAAGGACTCAAAGCCTATTTTGTGTACACCCCCCAGCATACATGGCAAATGCGATCTCTCAGAGGCTGCTCATGTGTGTGACTACCTTGTTAATGAGCTATAACAGCAACGTCATGATGATCTACTTACTTCTGAGTTTTGTACCAAGTGATTTTTACGTTTCTTTCCAAAGCACATCTGGTAGTAAGAGCGTGTAGTTCTAGACAGTCAGCATGCTTCAACAGGTGGTACGTGAACAGGATACATTGAACATTACCACAGTTCTCTAACTACATTCTCTTAAAGGGAACAATACTACCTTACAGAAATAGTATCCTTTTGGAGTTGAAATAGTACTTGCCAAATCTAGGAGATGAGGTCAGTAGTTGCTGTTTAAAAATCAAAACAACTCACTCTTTCCCAACCTTCATTACTGCTGGCATGTGTTAGATGACAAGTCTTTGACTCACCAAGTTTAATAGGATTATTTGAGGGTTCAGGCTTCTCACCTGTTTTTAGAGATTAGTAAACACCTGTTCGTACCCATTTTCGTCCCCTCAGATTCTATATTAACTGTCCCTATTAAAGGGTTCTTGAAATTTCTAGGTCCCTACTACTTAAGCTAAGAACAAATAAAACTCACTCCCACTATTTAATAAAATAAATATCTCTGGAAGTTAGTTATATTTGTGATCCACTTTACTCCCAGGAAACCCTTATATCATTCCTCTAGTTGAGGATCCACCACATTTTTGTGAAAAATTATTTTGTTTTATAAAACAAATTAATAAATTTGGTAGCTCTTGATAAAATAAATAGTCTCTCTGTGTTCTAATTTGGACAGTGTACATATTATCTAGTTCTAATTGGGATACCAGGAAAAAAAGATTGTCTTTAAGTCATTGTAAATACATAAGCATAATTAATACTTTAAATATGGAGACTAGCGAGATGATGGGTATATTATGCATAGATTACCAAATATTTGGAAGAAAATGAGGTGCACTTCACATGAAAACTGCTCTAAGGTCACCAATATTCTTTTCTTTGTATCCATGATGGGCTAAAATATTGGTTAACTAAGATTTCCAATTATCAGAGAGCTGGGAAAATTCTCCTGCCCTAAATTTGACTGCCAATTCCATGCTAGAAAATACTAAAAGTTGACATGATAGCAAGCCTATAATGGTCCGAGGGTGCTGATTCTCTGACACATGCATGTGGTGTGTACATATTTATTGTGCGAAACTTCACACCTAACCTCGCTTTCTTCTTGGCCAGTTTGAGGCTGTTGTAGGCAAGACAGCCTGGCTGGAGAAAGACAGTATGAGGCTTGGGATGGGGCTATTTTGAATAGGCTGCCAGTATTCATTTTTCATGTTTAAGTCATTCCCCCTGATGACAGGGCTGTGAGACTTTTAGGTTACTCAAGCGTAGTACTACACTATTGGGATCCTATAGACTTGTAGCCACATCTGACTCTGCTACTTACCAGGTGGCCCTGGATACACTGCTTAACCATTCAAAAACTCACTTACCTCATGGTATGTGATGGTATCATACCTTTTATAAAATTGTTGAGAGAAATGGAGATGTTGCCTCCACATCAACTAGCAAACTGTCTAGCTTACCATCGTGCAAAACAAGATCAAAACACTCCAAGAAGATCTAGAAAAGAGAAGAAAAGAAATCCTATTTTATTTTTTAAGAGTAAGTGAAGTTGTTATTTAGTACGCTTTTTTAAGAAAAATTTTGTTGTTTGTTTAGAAGTAGACTTGCTATGAGTAACTTCAAGATATAGAATGCAATGAAACAGAATAGAATTTATTGAACTCTGGATTATGTGAGTAAGCTATTAAGCCCCTATTCTATATTACATGGATCAAAAAGAAGAATGAGAAGTTAAGTTACTTAGTGAATACTATTCTCCAGGTTTATGGCAGAACGGATATTTAGCTGCTTGTATTCAGATTGTATACACAGTACGTTTTCTTCTAAGTCAAATGTAAAGTTTAAATGTTTCAATGAATATTCATTCTTACAATCATTTGTTAATGTTGAAAAGCAGCCATGTGTAGCCCCATCACCATATCTCCATATAATTGACATTTTGTTTTTGCATGAGTTGGTTTTATGATTCCTGCAATCAAAATGGAGTAAAAAGTAGTCCTTTTTGCATAGTCTTATCATAAACATCTATTAAGTGATGTCCTAGAGTCCAGTAGTTTTTCACCCATATCTATTCCACCCATTTTCTATAATAGGAGAACTGAAAAATTTAGCCAATTATCTGTCTTCTCAGAATATTTTCCTTTGGAATTTTGTTCTGTGACATGATTAATTAATGGCAAATGTGATATACTATAAGTGGTATTTGCAACTATTGTTAAGTGGACTTAAATGGAGATGTGGGCATGGGCTTCCCCTCTTTCTTCTGCTACACTGTTTACAATACAGACCTTGTGGCTAGAGAGGCGAGTTTGGCACATCTACCTCGAAGCTTAACACTTTGCAATGGAGCAACCTACGTGCCTGGCAGTGGGGGCATCATGTCAGCCCTACTATGTGTCTGGGACTTGTAAGCAATTGAGGAGAAAGAAATTCCTTGCCCTCATGGAACTTACATTCTGGCACAGGCTAGCAAAAAAAAAAAAAATCAAGGATAAAATGTTCAAAGTGGTTGACTTTTTTTTCTTTTTACATAAGGGGGGCAGAAATGGTCTTTGATAAGGTGAAATTTGACTAGAAACCTTAAGGAAGTATAGAAATGAATCATGAAAAAACCTGGGGAACAAAAATTAAAATCCTGGATGTGGGAGTTTGTTTCCTCTGGAAAGCTGAAGGATCAGAGAGCAAAACAGTGCCAGTAACAGAATGAGTGGTGGAGAGCATAGTGAGACCATTGAAAGACTCCAGGTCTTTGTCTTGACTACAGTGAAAAGCCATGAGAAAGAATGTTTTACATGCAAGTAACATGACCAGGCACATTTACAAGGGTTACTCTGATAACTGTCTGAACTTGAACAATAAAAAAAGGTACCATACGGCCAAATTTTGAAAGGACACTTAAAAATATATAATCTTGGAACTCAACATGGTTCAAGATCAAAAAACTTGATTGTGATAATAGTATTTTGAATATAAGCTGGTGATATATATACTTGAATTGCTATGATCCATATGCAGAGATTTCATATTCAGCAATTATGTGTCTCTTTACATTTAATCTTCATGGAAACTCAAAGATATTTTGAATTCTTCATTTTACGTCTGAGGACAAAGTGAATCAAAATTTCTCAAGGTCACAAGTTTCAAATTTTAAAAGTTTGAGTCCAGACCTTCACGCCTTTGAGGAGACTTTCTTAATAATTACCCAATATTGCTTTCCAATTAGATAATCTTACTGCTTGTTTAAAGACAGAACATACGTGTGATATGTGAAGGAAACATGTCACATCATAATGCGGGTGGAGCATGGAAGACAACCTGCATGTTAATTGCAATGTGACTCTAATATATATTGTGTGAGCAGAATAGATATAGGTATACATTAAGGTTCGAGTTTAGTTAAATTGGTGATAAGTAAATGAGATAGTCCAAAAAGGGTTAAAGAGTCCCAAATTCATAGTAATTTTCAAAAGCCCTTTTGGGTTTTGTTTATTTCTAACTGGTGGTGAATTAATTTGTCATGTTTCAGGGGGTGCCAAGCTTCAATTAACACCCTATGTGTGCTTAGCACATTTGTAGTGCACTGGCTGTGTAGTGTGATGGAACCAAGAGGATCCTCCACAAACAAGTGATGGGCCCACAGTTTCTGGGTTTCAGGTTCAGCCAGGAATAGGTACAGAGGACCTAGCTAGCTCATTAGGTGCTTACTGAAAATCAGAACACCACCCCTGGCCATTTTCCCATATGAAGGATGCCCCCAAAAGTACTTTGATTTTATATAACCTCTAGCATGCTGCCTTAATTATTATTTGGTATTATTAGGTAATACTGGTTTTCTTTGTAAAAATTTAAAGTAACTCAAATGGGTATGATACATACTTAATAACACTTATATAAACTAGTATTTGTTAATTTCATCCAAGTCAGTTGACTAAACAAACAATCCAGTTACAACTATTTGTAGTGAGACAGTCATATTTTTTAAATACATAGTAACATTCTGGATTTGTTCATCCTGTTATGTTACGTGCATAATATTCTGTGTATAGTCATGTACTGACCAAATAAACATTGTGATTGAGCTCTAGTATGGATAACTTTTGTAATGTTAATACTAATAATAGTTTAGATTGTTAAAAGATAGGATTTAAAATTGTAACCCTTGCATTATTAATACAATGGAATTCAAAATTTTTCCTATTACAAGTTTATTTCAGTGATTTTTAAGATCCTCTATTTTCTCCATTTAACAAGGCAATGCTTATAAGTAGAGTAAACTTTTTAAATGATGAGGGAAAAACTGTAAATGTAGTCAAGACAGGTGTTAATAAAGTAAAATGGTGAGAAAGAAGTGAAAAAATTCAGTGATATAATTAAAATAATAATAAATGAAGTCAAATTGTTCCAAGTGCAATAAGTAAAGTTATTTCATAGTTCCATTCCCTGTTAGTGTTGATCACATTCCAATTTCTTCAGGAATGTAGGGATGGGGATGGCAATCCGGTACACTGCGCTGTTAAATCATTCATTTATGCAGGTTTTATTTCGTTTAATATGGCAAAATACATGCAAACCCGTTTTAGAGAAGGATTTAGGATTTTAGTGAGTGTGCTAAAAGGCACCCTTCATAATGGAAAATGAGTTCTTATCTCAAATTATCGAGCTTTATTCATTGTCTCATTTTCAGTGCCTCAGTTGGTCATACCTGCAGGCCAGCAAATTTTCCATTTCTGTATCCTACATTCCTTCTCTCCATCAATGCCAATTCTGGTCCTATACTTAAAAGATAGACTTAATATTTCATTGCTCCTTGGAACCATTTTTTTGATAGAAAACACCGAAGGGGAAACAGTAAGAATAGAAACCCTTCTCCCTTGTTTGCTGGGACACGGTTCTATTTGTAGGAGCCTAGAAAGGACGTTTATTGCTCC
Source organism: Loris lydekkerianus (assembly GCA_963574355.1). Lineage (NCBI taxonomy): Eukaryota > Metazoa > Chordata > Mammalia > Primates > Lorisidae > Loris > Loris lydekkerianus. The sequence goes on from CAUYPK010122957.1 coordinate 22,522, forward strand.
AGCTCACACAATTCACTGTTTGTAAAGAATATTGGCAAGTGACGGGGCAGCAAGGAAATAGATTAAGAAAGCGGATGGAAGGCTAAAAGCAGCCAAGGTTCTTCCTTCCATTCAGACCATTATATAGTTGCCTCAGTTATGATGTCGATAAAGGCAGGGCCCACCTTTGTTGTTGTTTTATTTTTCTTTCTTTTAAAAAGGTAAGGACACTTAAGAAAGTTTTTGTTCTGAAGAATGCATTACAGAATGCAATATCATACTAAAAGCAAGGCCCTAAATAAAACCTTTTATTGAATAATGAAAGAAGGATGATATCAATATGTTTTCTATCTGGTCAAGACATTTCTCTGTAACAGTCTTTTGGTGCCCAGAGTTCTAATGGGTTTATAACTACTAATGGCTTTTTAATCTCATCGTCTGTAATGTTAGAGTTTTAAATCTATTTACTTCAATTTCCTGACATACATCAGAGACAAGGAGGGTATTTACTGGCTTTGTGGGCTTTGTGTTACATTTTTTATTACATTAGAATGTGCCCAGACTTTTGCATCGGCAGCTTGACTGAACAGCTTTGGGGAAAGGGAAAACAAAAAGAGGCAAGTCATCGAATACATGTTTCAGAATCATTCCCTAAAATGACATAAAGGTTTACATTACACTCACACTATGTAATTGTTTTCGTATCCCCACCCCCACCAAAATTTGCAAATATTGGCGGCCTATTTGTTTTGAATGGGCCAGCCAGAAAAGAACATAATTTTCATCTATGTTACTTATATTAGAACGTAATACTTACATTATCACCTGCTATTCACAATCCTTTATGGTTCAAGAGCTTACTTTGTTGTGACCTATGTCCTGTATCTACAGCTGTATATATTCTTTTTATTTTCCCTTAGCATGGTGATAAGGAGGAGATTAATTTGGGTTAATTTGAACAATTGTCCAAATTTCTCTCATTCTGTGTTGACAAAGATAAAAGATGAACTTAAGTATTTTACTTCTCTCATAGCTTCATAAAATTATGCCACACGCCTGAGAATTTCTTTGTAAATTTCCACATTTTAGCCAGAAGCGAAGCATTTCTACAATGGGGAAAAGAAAAAAAAAAAAGGAAATTAAAGCAACTAAGACAATCATAAATGCCAAATAAAAGCATTTACATTAAAGTTTAATACACTTTATTCTATTCACAGTACCATCTCTCTTAAAAAATAGTACCACAAACAAATTCTCGTGTGTATAATTTCCCTGCCAAACATCTAAAGAAGGTCTATTTTTCATAGAGATGAACAAAAACAATATAAACTTAATTAACATCTTAAAATTTTTGAGAATTTTAACTTGTATTAACTTTTATTAACTCAATTATGGAGCCACTTACCACTAATGCACTTCATCCTCTGCTCTTTCCTGGCTCTTTGTTTATGTTCTAGGTTGAGGGCCTACCCTGTCCTTGCTTTGTAAAAAACTATCCTGGTATAACAGAGCATCAAGTTCTGTGACTTAGTTTTACAAGTTCAGTACTAAGCAGTGATGCTTGGTACAAATTAGGGTCTAAATTATTTTGATTGAACAAAATCATTAAGTCAACAACTCGAGGTTATTTCAGATTATAAGTGAGCAAATATAAACTCAGTATATACAGCGTGGCCATAAAGTTCGTGTGCGATTTATAAATTAAAACGGCACACCAACTTTACGGCCACACTGTATTTTATAATGAGGTGAGATAATGCATTCATTTGCAAAAGCTTTTTAACATCAACTGTTAAAAACAGGTCATGTTTCTCATTGTTCTTCTGTTAACCAGAACGTGAATCATAATTTCCAACTTTCTCAGTAGCTTTGGTAACTAAGCTTCTTACTCTATTGTATTTCGAAGAAATATATGCATGTGTATGTATGTGTTTATGTGTGTTTGTACATATATCACTTTAACCAAGATAAATTTGCCCTGGAGACGTAAATTATTGAAATAAGTTCTTCAAATATATTTGCCACTCATGGTTCCTGCTTCCATTTAGCTTTAGTACAGGAACAAGAAGCAACTTCTAAGATACAGTAACAGCAGGTATATTCACCTACTCAGGATGGGCTAGGGCATGCCAAGATTGTTCTGATAGCTCAAGCAAGCAGACAGCGCTCAGAATGGGAGAAAATATTTGCAGGTTATACCTCCCATAAGGGTCTAATAACCAGAATCCACAGAGAACTCAAATTTATTAGCAAGAAAAGAACACGTGACCCCATTTCAGGGTGGGCAAGGGACTTAAAGAGAAACTTCTC
>CAUYPK010122958.1:0-39608 GCA_963574355.1 Loris lydekkerianus
GCATCTTACAAGGGTACATGTGAAACTTAGTAAATGTAGAATATAAATGTCTTAACACAATAACTAAAAAAATGCCAGGAAGGCTATGTTAACCAGTGTGATGAAAATGTGTCAAATGGTCTATAAAACCAGTGTATGGTGCCCCATGATCGCATTAATGTACACAGATATGTTTTAATAATAATAATAAAGAAGAATGAAAGAAAAAGTACCCAATGTACTCAGCCCTACTATTAAACTAATTCATGGTTTTCACATGAAAGCTATAACCCAGTTATAACCTAAGAATAGGGGGAAGGGGGAAAGGAAAAGGAGGGAGGTGGGGTGGAGGGAGGGTGATTGGTGGGATTACACCTGCGGTGCATCTTATAAGGCTATTTGTGAAACTTAGTAAATGTAAAATGTAAATGTCTTAACACAATAACTAAGAAATGCCAGGAAGGCTATGTTAACCAGTGTGATGAAAATGTGTCAAACGGTCTATAACCAAGTGTATGGTGTCCCATGATCGCATTAATGTACACAGCTATGATTTAATAATAATAAAAAAATTAATAAATGATATGCTGGTACTTAAAAAAAAAAGAAGAAAGAAAAATCTCCTTCTAAACTTTAAAGGCTTTTTCCTATTATTCATTAAAATAGAAATAGCAGAGAAATGCTGTAACTATTGCGTATTTGTTTAAGGATGAGGTGACAATAGTTAATTCAAGTTAATTTCAATTCAAGTGTAAAATAGTGGTTTTTCTTTCATTTATACATTCACCCACGTCTCCATGCATGCAATCACTTTTTTTATGAAGTAAAGAATGCGTACATAACTTACTGTCTTTACCACTTGAAAGTGTGCAGTTCAGTGGTAACAAATAAATTCATACATGTGTATTTTCTCTTTATTCCCCTCTCCTCCATGCCTTTCCCGCTCTCTGGTAAACACTATTCTATTCTCTATCTTCATGGTGGCCACTTTTATTGGGTTCTACATATGAATAAGAAAATGCAATATTTGTCTTTCTGTGCTTGGTTTATTTCACTTAACATAATGTCCTTCAGTTCCATCTATCTCGTTGCAAATGTCAGGATTTCATTTTTATGGTTGAATAATATTCCATGGGAATATACAACACATTTTCTTTATCATTCATCTGTTGATGGGCACTTAGGTTGATTCCCTATCTTGGCTATTATGATTAGTGCTGAAATAAACATGGGAAGTCAGATGTCTCTGACCGTGAAAATATATACACAACCATTCATGGAATTGGTGGATCATACAGTCATTCTACTTTTAGTTTTTGAGGAAAATCCAATTACTTCCACAGTTACTGTACTAATTTACATTCCAGTGACAGGAAACAAGTCTTCTCTTTTCTTCACCTCATCTCTAGAATGTTTTATTGCCTTTCTTTTTGATACAGACCATTTTAACTGTGGTGATATGATATCCCATTGCAGTTTTGATTTGTATTTCTCTAATGCCTACTGATGTTGAGCATGTTTTCATATACTGGTTGGGTATTTATATGTCTTCTTTTGAGAGATGGTTGTTCAGATATTTTGCCTATTTTTAATCAGATTTTGTTTTTGGCTTGAGTTGTTTGAGCTCGTCATATATTCTAGTTGTTAATCCCTTGTCAGATGGGTAGTTTGTAAATATTTTCTCTAATTTTGTGGGTTGTCTCTTCCCTTTGTTGATTGTGGCTGTGCAGAACCTTTTTAGTTTGATGTAATACCAATTGTCTATTTTTCCTTTTGTTACTGTGTTTGAGGTCTTATCTAAATTTTTTTGTGCTCAAATCAATATCCTGGAACATTTGCCCAATGTTGTCTTCTAGTTCATAGTTTCAGGTTTAGAGGTAAATCTTTAATCTGTTTTAATTTCATGTTTGTGTATGGTTAGAAATAGGGGTCTAGTTTCATTCTTCTGCATATAGTTACCCAGTTTTCCCAAGAATATTTATTGAAGTGCATTGGTGGTATAGTGGTGAGCATAGCTGCCTTCCAGGAATATTTATTGAAAATACTTTTCTTTCCCCATTGTATGTTCTCAGTGCCTGTGTGAAAGATGAATTGGTGGAAAACACATGGATTTATATCTGAGTTCTCTATTTTGTTCTATTCATCTATGTGTCTGTTTTCATGCCAGTACTGTTCTGTTTGGGTTATTACAGCTTTGTAGTAAATTTGAAGTCAGGTAGTGTGATGCCTCTAGCTTTATTCTTTTTACTCCAGGATTGCTTTAGCTTCAGGGTCATTGGTGGTTCCACATACATTTTTGGATCAAAAAAATATTTCTGTGAAGAATGTCATTGGTATTTTGATAGGGATTGCATTGATTCTGTGAATTGCTTTGGGTGATAGTGTAATTTTAGCAATATTAATTCTTCCAGTCCATGAGTGTGGAATGTCTTCTCATTTTTTTTTTTTTTTTTGGTATCTTCTTCTGTTTCTTTCATAAGTGTTTCGCAGTTTTTCTCATATAAATCTTTCACTTCTTTGGTTAGATTGATTCCTAAGTATTTTATTTTTGTAGCAATTATAAATAGGATTGTTTTCTAAATTTCTTTTTCAGGCTCATCCTTTTAATCATCACCTATTCACCCCGCTGCTCTAGGAACCTTCCTGTTATAGGAATAGACACATAGCACCCAACACTGTACAGATGAGATTAACATCTCTTGGGGTCAGTGCTATGTCATGAGTGTGCCTGGACTGGCCTCTTTGAGAAGGAAAGATCATAAAGAGAGTAAGGCACAAATGAAAGCCAGGGTCAGCACCAGACAGGTAGTTTGACAGCCCAGAGACAGAGCACATCACATGTGACACAGGCCTCCCGGGGTTGTACTCAGGAACAGAGTGAGCAGCCAGAGGCTGTGTGAGGCAGGCTTTGTAGTATCAAGGGTGTGGGGTGCCTCCTGGTTGCTGTAAGGGGTTGTGATTTGCTTGTTTGAATAAACTGACAGACTAACAGAGAACTAAAACTTGCTACTCAGGGATAAGCAGGGACTGTACCTGGTCTGTTTGACCAGGAGTATTCATTATTTGGTTAGAAGACTTTGTCCACAGAGGCAGAGTGGGAAGGGAAACTTGCGATTAGGCTGTTTGAATCCTTCCTGATTTTACCAGATATCATATCAGCATCAACATAGACAACATTTGCATTCTCCTGTCATATATTCTGCTGACTGCTCAAAATCATGTCACAATTGAATTGTTTTCATGCTTGAATAATGTTGCTTCTATCATTTTTATTCTTATTCCTAGACACCTGATTTCCCTTTTGGTCCCCTGTGATGGACGAAAACACACGTGTCTTCTTCACCATATTGCCAGTGTCTTCTAATATTGGATTTCATTTGAAGCCTTTTGCCTACCCAACAAAAATTTAATGAGAACTACCATGTCCCGGGCATTGTGCTAAAAGATGAGGATAATTCAAACAAATAATATGTCCCCTATGTATTTGAGAGTCTTAAAGTTTAATAGAAAGAGTCAAACATGTAAATAGGTAAGTGCTAAATGAGTTGTAGTACATATATAAATATAGAACCTGAGGATGCAAAAGAGAAAGTAATCAATCTTATCTAGATGATAAGAATATTTATTCTCACAAAGTATTTGTTTTCTTTGTCCTTTTATGAATAAGGAAAATTATAGCAGAAGTTCCCCCAGAAGATGTTCCTTGATATGTACATTTTTTTGTCATGGTCATATTTTATGTCCATAAATCAGTCCCTGGTTAGGGGAATTTCATAACTGATTAATTTAGAGAAGTTGTCATTCAGCTTCTATGGTTGGGGAAGGGAGCGTGAAACATGAGGCTGCTCAGAAATTCATCAAAATATTTCTTTAATTCTTTTGCTTCTATACTTCTCCTCCTTCCTGTCTCCTCTTCTTCCCCCCTCTTTCTCCTCTCCTTCTTTCAAGATGTTGGGTAGGAATTGACAGCTTCTCTTTCCTTTCCAAATCAGACCTATCATTGAATCCTATCAAATCTAACTGTAAAATATTTCTATAGAGTTTTTCCATTTCTCTTCGTGTCCACTGTCACCACCTTAGTTGAGGAAAGTGGGGCTCTTTTCCTGGACCTTGAACTTCAGAGGGCTCATGTATCATAATTTATTGACGTGCAGATGGGTGCCTTTGTTCACTGATTTTGGTGCTCAACACTGGCCCAGCAGGATCGTTAACACTAAACATTTAATCATATGATTAACATTGTTCTGCTTCCAGGGAAATGGTTCTCCACAACTCTTAGCCTATATTCTTTAAGCTAATGATGGCCCCAGAAAAAAAGTATGCAGGCTCATGAGTTATGCTTCCACCAATGTTGGAGATTTAATGTGTTCAAAGGATTGTGCAAATGTTACCTCAATTTAAGTTAAGAAAACTTTCATCATCCCCAAAAGAATTGCTATACTTATTAACAATCATTCTCTATTTTCTCTAATTATTGTTTCACCCTCTCCAAGAATCCTAGGTTACCACTAATGCACTTTCTTTCTTTATAGATTTGCCCATTCTGGATATTTTATACAAATGGTATCATACAATACAGCAGTCCCAAAACTTTTAGGCACCAGGGACCAAGGTTATGGAAGATAATTTTTCTGGTGGGGTGGGGCAGATGGGAGATGAGAGGAGGCAGAGCTCAGGCAATGATGAAAGTGATAAAGAGTGATGGAGATGTTTGTTTCTTTAAAAACATTTATGATAACTTGAAATTATTTTGATTATCAGCCAGTTTGTGCATGTGTGTGTGTGTTTTATTTGTGTCTCTTAGCAGAGTATAGACATCATGGGTTCTCCCTATCTTGTTTATCATTATATCTCCACCACTTAGCACAGGGCTGAAAGTGGGTGCTCAATTTTTTTTTCAAATGCTTCATTTATTAATCTTTTTTTTTTTTTTTTTTTTTGAGACAAAACACTCTACTGAGTGCCGTGGCATCACAGTTCACAGCAACCTTAAACTCTTGAGCTTAAGTGATTCTCTTGCTTTAGCCTCACAAGTACCTGGAACTACAGGCACCCACTACAATGCCCAGCTATATTTTTGTTACAGTTGTCATTGTTGTTTAGCAGGCTGGGGCTGGGTTCAAACCTGCCAGCCCTGATGTATGTGGCCAGTGTGCTAACCACTGAGTACAGGTACCAAGCCTGGGTGCTCAATTTTTGAATGAATAAATAAATGATTGAGTTATTGAATTATACAAGAAATTTTGTAGGAGGCAATACTTGATGGGGAATGATGATGATGATCTCAACATAGAGAATTTAAGTGTGAGGAAGCTGTTAGATGTTGAGGTGACCATGTCTTCTGGGCAGCTGATAGACATGGTTTATACAGATTGTTAATAGAGATATTTTAAAGTTAAATAGTGCAGAGGGCTTGTAGGAAAAGGTCATTTTCTTTTGATCTGTTTCACTGCAGTCTATCTTCCCAGAGGTAATCATTTTTAATTGTGTTTAGTTCCTTTAGTTGCAACTGCCATTATCTGTATCTTTAAATATTCTGCCATATTAATTACTGTTTCTCAATTTACCAATTTTTGAATAATCTATTGCTTTGCTACACAGGAATTAACTCATTTACCAAAACTTTCCATCTTTTTTCCTCACCTCCTTCCAATATATCATCTAAAAATTTTCTTGTTGAGTACATGTATAAATTTAAGCAATTTCTTAAATCTGTTTTCAGCAACTATAGACAGAGACTCTTGTCTCCACAAGTTAACATAAAGATGTTTGTATGTCTAGCCTTCTTTTGGTCCCAATTGCCTAGCTTCTGGAAGTTTTACTTTTAGTTTTACATCATCAATATTGATAACATTTATATTCTCCTGTCATACATTCTACTGGCTGTTTAAAATCATGCCAAATTTGAATTAGTTTCATATTTGAACCACATGATCCTTCTATCAATTTTATTATTATTCCTGGAGTATTTGATTCATTTTTTTTAACCACCATGGACAAAAGAATCACCTACCTTCTTCATCATATTGCTAATGTCTTCTAGTTTCTTACTTATTTTCAATACTTCTTGGAATTGATTACTTTCTTTCTAAAAAGCCACCGACTTTCCTTTTATATTGGAGTGGTTGAATAAACCATGCCTTTATTATAGTGTGTGCTATTTTCCTGGAGTTTTAAGTTTCTTTACTTCCTTCTAGTAAAGACAAAACATAGATTGACACAAAATTATCATGAGAAAATAAAATTTCAGTAGAAATGGAATAAAGCAAGTAAATTATTTTATGTTATAGAGATAAAATAGACCTTTATAATTTGATTATGGCCCTTCATTATACAATAAGCTTCATAAATATGCATAACTCTTTACAAGTTACACGATTCTGGAATAATCAAGCATTGTGTCTCTAAACCTATCTGGTGCTTATAATATTAATCAGAAGAAAAAGATGAACAGAGAACCTGGACAATATTTTTTGCTAGAGTAAAAGCCATGGCCAAGAGAGGAAACTCAAAAGGGAATTTAAGTACTGCTTTCTGCAGAGATATGAGCATTTTTAAATCTATGAAAATATTTTGAGACTAAAAACTGTTTGTTGAGATGGTGCAAATAAGAGTTAACCTCTTGAAAAAACAGTATAGTTCGGGTAGTTTTTATACTCTTAGAGGCAAAGCATGAGTAATTGGATATCTCAGAAATAAACCAATTTCTCAGAATCTGTTTCATTTTGGCAAATAGTATTTAGGACATAAAACACAAATTTCTGAAAAATACACTCACACATACAAGCATGTATATAAAAGGATTGATTGGCACGGGAACCAAACTGACATAAGGCACAGTGATTGTGCCAGCATAACCATCCTTATCACATTAACGTGCCCCATTATGTGATGATTAAATTTTTCCAGTTATCTAGCTTGCCATAACGTTTGCATTCCAAGCAAAAATGAGGGTTACAAATTATGCTTAGCCAAGGGGGAAAGTTTACATTGAAATAGTTATGATAACTTACAGTATACAGCATGTAGAAAGTTTGCAAAGTGCTTTTCACATAGATTTCCACATCTATTTTCCATAATAACTCTGAGAAATTTGTGTTGCTATATTGGCTTTACTTTATTGCTCACAAAACCAAGGGTAAAAAAAGTTGTTTTTCAAGGGAACTGCTGATAAGGAGTGGAGGGGGAAGATTCAAATCCAGGAAATATGGCTTTTAGTCTCTTTAGCATACCCTCAAATTATGTGTTTATCACCTGTTAATGTTTATTATCAGCAATATTATCAGACAAAGTCAGCATATAAAGGAAAGGCGCTTTATATTTGCAGGCATCCAAACTACTCATGGGAGGTGCTGTTTATACCTCACTGCTCTTTCTTAAAGGTCAAAGTATAGAAAGGACACAAAACTTGGACTTCAATCCTGGCTACTCTCAGAAAAGTCTGTAATTAAGAAGAACAGTACTGTGCATGTTTAGTACCTTCTACCTTTTCCAGATAAAGTCTGATATCAATTAATCTCCACATAAGCTTTGAGATGGCAGAGAAGATATATAATTATTAAAGGATATTCCTGCTGGTTTGTCTCAATGGTCATGGTGGTGTTTATGGGTTCATTGGATGCATTATTTTATTCACTGTGTATTTTTGAGTAACTAATAGAGGTCAGCACGATTCTGAACTAAAGAACTAAAAACGATAACACACAATGATTGCAGATCGTGGTAAGTAATATGAAGGAAGTAAGCAGAGAAATGGAAAGTGCTTTCCAATGAAAGGGTAGGGAAGTGACATTTGAACTGAGACTTAGAGAAAGTGATGCAGCCAGCATCGTGGGAGCCTAAGGAAGAATGTTTTGCAGAGGACACAAAGAATACAAGTCAAGAAATAGGGAACAAATTTGGAGTGCCCTAGGAACTGCCCAAAGAGCATAACTGGGCTAAGGGACAGTGAGCAGGGCGTGACAAAGGTGGGCAGGGCCATCTTACACAGGACCTGCTAGACAACATTAGGAGAATGGATTTTACTCTCAATACACTGGAAAACTTGTGATGCAATTTAGACAGAGATGGCCTGATCTAATTTATGCAGAAAGTGGACTAGTACAGAGGATCTATAGCGATTGAGTAGAGGGGCTGAGCAGGAGACAGCTGGAATATTACAGGCTTGAGGAGACAGTGGTGTGAACTATGGTGGTGGAGTGGGGAGACATCGTTTTTTGTAGAATAAATGATTTTTTTTTTATGTGAAATAATGAACCCAACTCTGCCTAGAAGCTAGTGTCATAGTAGCTACTAACTGTTAGCCACCCAAGCTTCCCCTAGTTCCTAAAGTCACAGAGTATAAATCAATTACCTGGGCTCCTTACTCTAAAAAGAGCTTCCCTTTTAAAAAAAAAAAAATTTTTTTTTTTTTTGCAGTTTTGGCCGAGGCCAGGCTTGAACCCCTTAACCCCAGTATATGGGGTTGGCGCTTTACTCCTTGAGCCACAGGCACTGCCCTAAAAATTTTTTTTTTTTTGAGTAGAGTCTCAAGCTGTTGCCCTGGGTACAGTGCTGTGGCATCATAGCTCACAGTAACTTCCAACTCGGGCTCAGGCAATCCTCTTGCCTCCGTTTTTCTATTTATTTATTTATTTTAGTAGATACGTGGTCTTGCTTTTTGCTCAGGCTGGTCTTGAACCCATGAGCTCAAGCTATCCACCTGCTTTGGCCTCCCAGAGTGCTAGGATTACAGGTGTGAGTTTTTAAAAAAAATTTTAAAAATAGATTTAGGGTATATAAGTAAAGTTTTGTTACATGGATATATTGCATAGTGGTGAGTTCTGGGCTTTTTGTATAACCAAAGTTTATCTCAATGATCTGTCTGGTGCTGTCAGTAGGGTGCTGAAGACCCTCACAATTATTGTATTGTTGTCTATCTCTTTTCTTAAGTATAGTAGTATTTATTTTATGAATTTCAGAGCTCTCTTGTTGAGTGCATATATATTTAGGATTATCTTCCTGTTCTCTTTTTATCATCACATAATGACTTAATTTGTCTTTCAGGACTATTACTGATTTAAAGTCTGTTTTATCTGATTTAAATATAGCTACTCCTGCTCACTGTTGGTTTCTATTTGAATGAAATATGTTTTACACCTCTTTGTCTTGAATCTATAAGTGTCTTTATCAGTTGGGTGAGTTTCTCATAAGCAGGATCTTGTTTTCTTTAAATCCACTTGGCCAATTTATAGCTTTTAAGTGGGTATTTACTCCATTTGCTTTCAAAATTAATACTGATATATGAGATTTTGTTCCTGCTATAATGTCAACTGTTGCCTAATTTCTTTGTAGTCTCAGTTGTATAATTGATTTATAAGATTTGTGTTTTTCTGACAGTGAGTTTCAACCTTTCATTTCTATGTTTAGGACTTTAGTGAGCTTTTCTTGCAGGACTGGTCTAATGGTAATTATTTCTCTTACTGGTTGCTTGTCTAGGAAAGACTAAATAGTCCTTCATTTATGAGCTTTCCTTTCAAATGGCAAAGAAGCACTTTCTTCTTAGGTAATAAGTACACAAAATATAAATAAACTCTTTATATTGACACATAATATGCCTATAGCAAATTGTACAAATTTTAAATATACACATTGATTAATTTTCTAAAAGTGAAGACCTTTGTAAAATTTCCCAGGTGAAGAGACAGAAAGACATTTCCAGTATCTCAGAAACTTCCTTGTCCCTCTGCTCCCTGCAAGTTACTTTTCTCCTGTCCTCTTAACTAACCACCTACCTGACTTATTCCACCACGGATTAATTTTGTTCACTTCTGCACTTTATATAAATGACATTGTATACTGAAGTAAAGAATTGATTTATGATTGCCTTCTTTCACTCAGTATGCTTGTGTGATTCATTTATATTGTCAGTAATAGTTGTTCATTTCCATTGTTATATAGTATTCCATTTTCTAAATAAGCAATGGAATTTTCCATATTTTTTTCTATTCTACTTTGATGGATATTCGTTTTTATTAAACATAGTAACAGAATTAAATTTTGTTTTGTTGCATGCTAAATTATTGGTGATAAATGTCCTTTTAAATACATAGGGAAGTTTCCTGAGTTCAAATAAAAAGAAAATTATAGCTTACTATTTGATATGAACTCTATTTACAAATACTAGCATACAGTTTAAAGCAACATTGATGGAAAAATTAATTTATTGCATGTCAGTGTTATGTTGTTATACATAATATCTCATTAAATCCTTACAGTCACCATATAAGTAAGCTATGTAATAATTCTATCTCTATTTTCCATATATGAGGAATGATAATGAGGCCCAGAGAAATAATTTGCCTCAGGTTGCAGTTTCACTAGAAAAAAAATCTAGTAGCATGTATTGATGTATTTGTGTACATGTGTGTGTGTGTGTGTGTGTGTGTGTATGGATATGCACATGGAGATATAGAGATGGACAGGTAGACTTATTGCAAGGAATTGGTATATGCCCTTGTTGGAGCATAGGCAAGTACAGAATTTCTGTAGAGCTACCAGTCAGGAAAGACAGGCAAGAATTTTTAGACAGAGGCTGAAGTTGCAGTCCATAGTCAGAATTTCATCTTCTTTAGGGAAGCCTTAATTCTGCTCTTAAGACTTTTAGACCGATTTAATCAGATTCATTCAGATTATCTGGGATAATCTCCTTTATTAAGTTAAATGAATTATTGATGTTACTCATGTCTATAATATACTTTCATGGCATCTCCTAGATTAGTGTTTGTTTAATAGTTTGGCTCAGTTGATTTCATAAAGGTACCACCATAACGATATAACTAGTAGATAGTGGGACTGAGATTTCAGTCAAAGTCTATGTGATATTAAAGCTTGGATCTTATTTTTAAATGTTCTATTAAATAATTGGTCTACAATGAGGGTAGAGCATGTTATAAGACTCTAAGGTGGCATTTTACTATGGATAATTCAGGAACAAAAAGAAGACTAATATGCCTGAACACAGAGAAGCAGTAAATGAGATTACAGAGTTAGGTAGACTTCTAACTGGGTCTCTGCCACATACTACCTGTGTGATTGTGGGAAAGTTACCTAACCTCTCCCTTAGTTTTCTTTGTAAAATGGGTAATGGAACATACTTTCTAAGATTTACTAAATTAATACCTGTAAGGTACTTGGAGTAGTGCCTGGCACAGGGTAAATGTAGCATAAATGTTAGTCATTAGTATTCGTTGGCTTTCAGGCAGGTTGGAGTGGAGCTTTGTAAACTTGCTCTGAAGTAGTCATCTTTTCTTGAGTTTTCTATAAAATGTGACATACAAGCAATAAGGTAAGGATGCATAACTCAGGAATAGAAGATCAAACCAGCTACAACATTCTCTTCAGCCCAAGCCTCATCCAGAACAACGCCGTAATTATCTTTAATTCTATTAAGGCTGAAAGAGGTGAGGAAACTACAGAAGAAAAGTTGGAAACTCACAGAAGTTGGTTCATGAGGCTGAAAGACAGACACTATCTTCAGCACATAAAAGTGCAAAGTGAAGCAGCAAGTGCCAATGTAGAAGCTGCATCCAGCTATCCAGAAGATCTAGCTAAGATCATTGACAAAGGTGGCCAAACTAAACAATAGATTTTTAAAATAGATAAAACAGCCTTCTATTGGAATATGATGTTATCTGGGAAATTCACTGTAAGAGAGAATCAATGCCTGGCTTCAAAGCTTCGAAGAATAGGTTGACTTTCCTGCTAAGTGCTAATGTACCTGGTGACTTTAAGTTGAGGCCAATATTCATTTACCTTTATGAACATCTGAGAGTCCTAAAGAATCTACTCTGGCTATATTTTACAAATGGAACACAAAGCCCAGATGATAGTCCATATGTTTATAAAATGGTTTACTAAATATTTTAAGCCCATTTTTTGAGACATAATAATATTTTTTTCTAAAATATTACGGTTCGTTTATAATGCACCTAGTCATCCAAGGGCTCAGATGGAGATGTACAAGATTAATGTTGTTTTCTTCCCTGCTAACACAGCCATGGACAACGGGTCATTTTTGGCTTTCAAGTCTTAGTATTTAAGAAATACATTTTGTAAGGGTATAGCTTCCCTAGATAGTGATTCCTCTGTTGGATCTGGCTAAAGTAAATTTAAACAACTTCTGGAAAAGATTCACCCCAATTATGTAAGGAGTTGTTCTGTAGGTAAAATGCATTGTATGTCACAGAGAAATATTTCGTGAAAGGAAGAGTCAATCAACGTGGCAAATTTCATTGTTGTCTCATTTTAAGAAATTTCCACAAGTACCGTACCCCAATGTTCGGCAACCACCATGCTGATCAGTTAGCAGTTGTCAACATCAAGGCAAGACCCTTTATTAGCAAAAAGATTGTGACTTGCTGAAGGTACAGATGATAGTATTTTTAAGCATGGAATAAAGTGTTTTTAATTAAGGTATGTATATATTTTTAAAAGAGGAAATGCTATTATACACTTAATAGATTACAGCAGTTATAAACATAACTTTTAGAGAACATGTGAACAGAACACAGAATTTAATGTGTTATCAGGTTTGAATATGATGTTCTTCTGCCCAGAGATTTTGCTTCTAAACTTTTGTAGTGATGCTCAACATTTTTTAGTTTTAACATCAAAATGTTCTAATTGCTAAATGTTCTAAATCATATTTATTTATAAAGGTATTTATCGGTCTAGGTTATACCTTATAGACAGAAGTTCCAAGCTTTTACACTAATTTTTCTGAAATCAAACTTTATGATAGTTGCCATCTATTGCCATAGTTTGCAATTAGATCTAGAGCCTTGTGTATTAACTTTTAAACAGTTATTTTTGAGGACTATTTCAGAGTGGAATTTTTCTAAGATTTTTCTTATTTCAAAACCAAGACAAAAATTTATTCAGCTTTCCTATCATTGATTTGATTTGTTTTAGTCTGATATATTCCCTTTTGTTCATTACATCAAGTGGATATTTCTTCACCTGTCCCCACCCTACATCCCATTCTCAAGTCCTGGCAACGTGTTTTAAGATTTTGAGTAATTACGAGGTTGATTGTTGTATTATTATGAGTTGGCTTGCTGCATTTTTTAACTCATGCGCAGTGTAATTCTGGAATTTAATGTTAGGAGTATGGAATACCCGTGGTGATCTCCTGATCTGTTGCTATTCATTCTGATACAGAATTTGAGCCCACAAAACTGGTATCTAATTTCTTTCAGCACATTTTCCTGCTCATTTGTTCTGTTTTTGTTTTTTAAGGGGGAAATTTTTTATGTAGCTTTGTATTTCATGTCATGATTTTAATTACTTTTGATTCTTTAGTAGGTACTTAGCAAGGTGTGCCATTTTTTATTTATTAGTCTTTGACTTTTTTTATGAGTAGCTAACAAACACCTGGAGTGGATTAGCAAATATTAATTTGTACACTAAATTTTTACTGGAAAACACTAGATATATATTTAAATTTAATAGAATTTACAGTTGAGGGAAGAGATTCATATACCCAAGTTGTTCTTAATATATTTAAAATTTTCTAATAACCATATTGAGGATTGATTACTGTACTGAATTCTGCAGACAATTTTACATAATGGTCTTTACATGTATAAACATATTTAAGAAACATAAGAAAGGTAATATGTTGCACTATAGTGTTACTACAGCCAGGATGTCATTAGGCATTAGGAATTTTCAGCTCTATCATAACCTAAAAGATCATCATTGCATATGTAGGTCAAAGTGTCAGTATGTATACATGACTATAATTGTATTTAATTTTAAATAGCTAGAAGGGTCACAATTTAGGTGGGGAATGAGGCGTTATTCACATTTTACTAGTCCCAGACTGGTGGGGGGGGGGGAGCCATGAAAAAGAATTTAAGAAACAAAAAAGGGATTATAAAAAACCTCCTGGAAAAAGTGCTGATGAAGATAGTAGAGTAAAACATAAGGCAAAGATAGGAAAAAGATAACTAGAAAAATATTTCATAACAGAAGTACCAGAGTTGGCCTGGACTTGACCATAAGGACATTGAAAAGACTTTTAAAAGGCTACAGGGATTTTAAAAACTAGGACAAGACAGATGTCATGTGTAATTTATTACCTGGAAAACTATTAGTTAGAGTGGATATAAAATTGCAGGGTAGGAGAGTCAGGTGTGGAAAAAAGGTGCCCCAGCAAAAGTTAATGTGCTAAAGCAGTATGCTTTCAAAGTCTGTTAGTCAAGACTATTGAGAATAATGGGAGGTAGAGTGGACAGCTATAGTTAGAATTTATGATGTTGCAATAAAAAAGATGGGAAAAAGAAAAGCCTGAACTTCTTGTTATAGAAAAAATGTTGACGCTTATATATATGTTTAAAAGAATATAGAGATGATTTAGCCTGAAGGTTAAAATATATGTATTAAAGAAAAGAAGAATGGAAAGGAATTGAAAATAATGACCATTGAAGACTATGTCCCTATGAAATTTATTTTTACTTAAAAAATTCCATTTGATTATAAAATAAAATTTTATTAAGAAATTAATTTTAAACATCTTTTCTTATAAAGTAATACATTCTCATTATTAAATATTTAGAAAATGTAGGAAAATCAACTATAGCTCTGTCATTTAGTATTTAATACATGTTTTCTGTTTTTTCAATGTGTGCTCTTCTTTGTTTTTTGTTGATAAAAACCATCTAATTAGGTTTTGTTTAATCATAGGATGAAATTATGAACACAAATGCTTTGTGAGATCTTTTTATAAACAAAAGCTCGGAGGGTCAAATGGAGTTGCGTGTATGTTGCTTCTCCTATCATTACCAGAAGTGTGTGAAGCTTTGTAGAAACCATTTCAAGTGTTCAATCTTGAGTGAGCTTAGCTTATTCTAGCGAGCAGGAATAATATTCTAGTGGATTGTGGTAGTGTGTGTGTGAAGTGGGTTTAATGTTTGGACATTCTTTCAGCACAGTTCATGGATACTTTATGGAAAATCAACAATGATTTATATATTATCCTTTTATCCTTTCTTCCTGACCTTGTTTGATAACAGCGTTTTGATGTGTGCTTCCAGAGAAAGAAAGGACAGATCAAAAGTTCATCAACTCTGTGCTTCTGGTATAAAGGACTGACTCAGGTTGTGATGGGAATCATTTCTAGTCTCTGATCTCATTTCAAGAGACCTTTTTATTTTAAAATAGTCATAGGCATGTCTATTCACCCCTTCAATCCTATTTTTCCCCATAGAGGACTAGATACTCTTATTTGATTTTTTTAATATAACTTTTTAATGTTTTCATTTCTTTTAGATAGTTCCATCTCAGTAGTTTAATTCCCCCCCCTCCCCAATTTCTCATGTTTATTTCTAGTGATGTACATATCCCAAGGTCTGAATTCAGCATGAGAGGAGTCATAATGTGTGGTGAATCTAGAATGTTCTTACAATCCTACAATTCTCAAAATCTTTATTTTTGAATGTACTGTATTTAGCACAGTGTCTAAATGTGGCAGGAACACAATAAAAGATTTATTCAATGAATAAGAGTTTTAGTTTTGTGAAAAATAACTGTTTCCATGTAAGTGTCAAATGAATTTTGTGTAATTTTTTTCTTTGAGCCTGGAATCTGAACTTTTACATTTTCTGTTCTAAATTTCTAACATGGTTTCTCAAACCACAGTGGGCATTAGAAACACTCGAGGACCTTGTTGAACATGCAGACTCTTGGAGCATATTCCATAGATATTTGCATTCACTAGGTGGGATCTAGCCATGTCTACATTTTTACAAGTGATTGAATTATTTACATAGTAGGTGATTATAGGACTACACTTTGTTAAACATCATTAAAGGTATAGGTTCAAGAAGACTCAGACAGATCCAATTGAGATCTGTGGTTTCCCAAATTTGGTTAGATTTTATCTATTTCAGGCAGGTACTCTAGAGAGCTGGTTTTAAGAAGTAGTCTTATGGCAGTCTTCAGATCATCACTCTCAAATAATTTCCAAAAGACTGCCGTATCTTAGCTGCACATGCAGAAATTATCAGGCTGTCATATGTTATCTTGTTGTGAATGAATCTCCATGACATCAAATCTTTCCCAATCAAACAGTTGGCCATTATTTTAAAAATGTAATTTCTTAGCAAGATTTCATTATCATATTGTCAAAGAGGAAGCACTAGCTAATTACTCAAAAGAAAGTATCTTTGGCTGGCTGAGAAGAGACTGACATGCCCTTGACATATCCAATGCTGCTTCTTTAAAACTTTGATTCGCACCTTGTGGTCACTCTTAGAGTCACTTTCAACACTTCACTGAGGAAGTGGGTATCCCCACAGCTGCATTTAATTCTGTTCTCTGGATGTTACTGGGATTCCCTGAGCTGAGTAGTTTAAAAAGGGAATGACAGATGACACAACTGAAAAACACTCCGTCAGCTGGGTTTTTGAATTTGTTCACATCAGTGGTTCTCAATCTTGGGAGAATATGAAAATCAGCCTGATTGATCAGAGGAAGTAAATTAGCTTTACTGAGAGCCAGACCACCACATTCACCAAAAGCTATAAATACACCATGTTTAGAAAAGGACAATGATTAGGCCACACCTTACCCACAGAAATGACTGTCATCCTATCTCTCATTATTAACAACTTTGCCTTTTGAATGATCTCTGCTTCTTTATCAATGACATCTCTGTGCTAATCTTTTTGCCTCTTGGATGAAGACAATTGATCTTCATCAATCACAGGATTTTCCCCATTTCTTGATGTCATCTAATCTATAACTGTCCCCTGCTTCCCTAATCCTTCTTAAAATCATCCAGTAAACTTCCTTTTAGTGAGAAGCCCCTGAGTTCCCTGATATCTCCTGTGCTTCAGCAAGTTAAGTAAGCCCAACTTTGCTCGACTACAGGTGATTTCTTGGTGGTCTTTTATGGGCTTTGGCACTTGGCTGTATATTAAAATCATCTGAAGAGGTTTAAAAATTCTGAGGCTGTCCTCCCAAGACCATTATATTAAAATTTCTGAGATTTAGAGCTGGGCACCTGAAAGCTTAAAAACGTCTTGGGTGATTTCAGTGTGCAGCCATGGCTGGGAACCACTGGTGTAAATGATTATATAGGAGGTGGAAGATGTGCCATGTAATTAATGAAAGTTACTTGCAGATCTGTGACTTCAACCCTCGTTTTGTTTTACATTGTATCTGCTTGTTGATGCTTGTGAAGTTTCCATTCTACTGAAGGTAGGGAGATTGAAGAGCTGAAGGAAATGGTTTCTTGATAATATCCGTGATTAGATTGTAAGAAGGTGAAGTACGATATTGACAGCATTTATATTTGATTTTGGAAATGAAAGCAAATGAGGTTATTTGAAAAGCTTTTTAGTGTGCTCAAAATGACAAGAGGATATGTTCTTTTTTTTTACATTACCTTGCTGAACCATCTAAGTGTTAATGTTTTGATTTAACTATCACTTTCTTTAATCAGTTCTTTTAAAACTGATGGTTAAACGTTTAAATGTGTTTGTTTCCAAGCATTTCTGTCAACAATGAAAATTAATTTCTTCTTCAGGGCAATAGTAATTATGCCATGGAGGCTTAAGGAGCAGCATCTGAAACATTTATATTAATATTCTGTAATATAATGCTTAATTAACTCATGTTTGCCATGTGTGGGATTTAATGTAGTGGAGAAGAATTGGTGACAGAGGTAGAAAAACAAAACAATCAGTTCTATAAAATATGCCTCAAGCTTGAATATTAAGATGCAATCAGACAAACTTTACCTTTTTCCTTTTTAGTACTGCTTAAGGCTTACGGAAAGTGTTTGCTTCTGGGGTATTGGATTATTCTCCACGTGGAATTGAGTCAAGTAGTTTCAGAGACATGCCCTTTCTTTTTCTAAAAAATTATTAAGAGTGTTTTTAAATTTTTACTTATTATGGGTGCCTAATAGTTGTATGTATTTGCAGGGTATATGTAATGTTTTGATACAGGCATACAATGTGCATCAACCAAATCAGGATAATTGGGGTACCCATCACCTCAAGCATTTATCATTTCTTTGTGTTAGAAACATTCTAATTCCTTTCCTTTAGTTATTTTAAAGTATATCCTAAATTACTGTTGACTACAGTCACTTTACTGTACTATCAAATATTATTCATTTTATCTAACTATATTTTTCACCCATTAGCTATCATTACTTTATTCCCTATCCCCATTACCCTTTCTAGTCTCTGGTAACCATTATTTTACTCTTTAGACACACTCTTTCTTTAGTAGGTAGTTGGATTTAGAATATTTAAGCCAAATCTTTAATACAGGGTATCCCAAGAGTCACCGCTAAAATCACCATAATAGGGACATTATGGCTGACTGTACCTTTATTGACATAATACTCATCACAGAATTTTATAAAATATTTACAAAATATTCTCTGTGTTGGCCACCTCTTTGTGAAATACTGTACTGAAAATTTTGTGAGTAAAAATACATTTAGCTACAATTTCCCATTTTTCCCGATGTATAGCTATTTTAGGGGTGACTTTGGGGATACCCTGTATTTTTTTTTGAGACAGGGTCTCAAGCTGCCACCCTGGGTAGATTGACATGGTGTCATCATAGCTGACAACAACCTCCAACTCTTGGGCTCAAGAGATCCTCTGGCTTCAGTTTTTCTATTTTTAGTAGAGACGGGGTCTCACTGTTGTTCAGGCTGGTCTCAAACTTGTGAGCTCCAGCAATCCACCTACCTTGGCCTCTCAGAGTGCTAGGATTACAGGTGTGAGCCACAGCATGTGACTGTGTATTTGGTTTTAAAATAATATGAGTTAATATTTGGCCAGAGAAAATTCTGCTTGTGCAAGGAACCCAACTGAAATGTGGCCCTACTGCTGGCCTATGTTTATGCTTTATCTGGGACTAAATGAGCTGTAAGCTCAAGTCAAGGAATCATTAGCTTTTCCAACAGAGCTGTAAGAGTTGAGCAAGAATTACAAAGAGGTGAGGAGGCCATGTCTGTTTGTAATCTTATTCCAGAAAGTAAATTTTACCTTTCTCACTTCTAATACTCAAAATAACCCAGATTTAGCTTACTCCTTGAGAATTGAGTTGGAATTGAGGGTCAGTTGATACATTTTTGCTAACAGTTTTTGTTGTGATATGGCTAACCTGAATTCTGACTGATTTAGTCCTTATTTTATATAAAATAGTCTGCCTCTGTTTCTCTCTAATGTCATAATTTCTAAGAATATATGTATGTATGTAAAAAGGCATGTTGCCTGCAATTTCATTAACATGGGAATAGATGACCATGATTTTACATGAGTGGTTGAGTGACGTAAAGAAATAAACCTATAAATAATCTGATGCATACTACCGTAAACTTGGCTAGCTGTTTGCTCAAATACCTGCCTGTAATATTACATTTATGTAGCCAAATCAAATCTTTCCATAATTTTCTCTTCTTGTAAGTTCTCATTGGTCTGTAGGAAATATCACTGACAATGTATGTTCCTAAGACCCATGTACTTAATTATATTCTCTCTTCTGCTTTTGTTTCTCCCTTTCCAAGAGTCTAAGCTCTCAGAATTAGGTTCTTGATGACTAAGGGATTAAAGGGCCACAGAGAGCCAGAAATTCTGCGAAGCAGGGCTATGACTCTTGGCTTGTTAACCCTGACTCATTCAAGAAGATAAGACTGAGACCCTGGACATCTTAGAATCTCCTGGGGGAACTTTAAATATTACTAATACTTTGATCATCTCTAGAGAATCTGAATTAAGTCTGGGATTCGGCTGTGGCAGAAGCATTACAGAAATTCTCTGCTCAGGTGTGGAAGCTCCTAAATTCAGGAGTGGGAGAAGGTAGGGTCTCCCATCCTTAGTGGGCACAATCTTCAGTGTGAGTCCACACGGACTGATGTAAAGGGTCAGAAAACATGGGTCTTAAACTAGCAGCACCAGTAACAAGCCCTGCTAATCCAGGCATATTATTTTAACTTTCTAATGTTTAGTTTCCTCTTAAATAAATTTAAGAGGTTTAACTGACCCCTTTTAGAGCTAAGACTCTATGATTTTAAGTTTTCATCAAAAAATTTTACTTATTTCTAGACTAGATGCATAAATAACCCTTCATATAATTCAATATATTTGAACAGTGGTGCCACCAGTGCTAAATTAGTCTAAAGTTTTAAAATAATTTAAATTCAACTTATGACCAACATTTAAATCAACTCTAACTTTGGTGAAATTAGTCAGATACCCTTAGAGATGAGGTTCTGGATATATAAACTCTTAAATTTTATCTCTTCTAAGAATAGTGGGAGTTTAAATAAAATGATCACATAATCCAACTGACTGTTTCATGAGGTATATGATTTTACAGTGACAGGTTTTGCAATTATAGATATTCAGTTCTAGATGATTTATAATGTTGGTTTTTTCCCCTCAGAATTTGAATATACTATTTTATTTTAAGAAATTTTAGATCTTTTTGTTTTCAAAAAGGGAAAGAGAAGAAGATGTTATTTAGGTCACTGTACTAATATTCCTTATTTCTTTACATTATATGTGTACATATATGTATGTGTATATATAGAAAATATTTCAGAGAAGTAATTTGACCTTTATTTTGCAGAAGGACGTGGGTGGGGGTGATGAGTAAAGTTCTGCCTTTCCTTGTTGAATGGAAGAAAAAAAAAACTTTAAAAATAACCCACCAATTTTCAACCATTATATTTTAAGCCATAGGAGCCTGTGAGTTACCTTTCATCTTGGTTCTATCACATAACCAGAGAAATTACACAGTATTTCCCAAAGGAGAGGTCTAGCTGGGAGGCAATTCAAACAAAAATATATTATAGAAATGTGATTGTTCACTGTGTCATTATAACAGTTATTCATCTTTGTCACTTAATCTAAAGTTTTTTAACTCCTCTCCTCATTTTATCTTTTATGTGTCTGTGTCTCCATGTGCCAAAGAGTACTCATGAGGCAGTGACACCTGGGGAAGAATGTTCAAGGAATTTATTGGACTTAAATGTCACTGAGTAATATCTACAGTGTCTCTGTAAAGACAAGGCGGTTGAATTTGATTATCCCCCTTCCTGCTTTTGTTTTACATGAGTGGAAGGAAAGGTAGCTGTGTTTAGGATTAAAAGGACTTTAACACTAGTCTGTAATAATAATCTGCCTTCTATCAGGTAAACAGTGTTCATTTAGGTTAACCATCATTATAGGACACATTTTGGTATTTACTGCCTCCTTGTAGAACCATATTTTCAATTAAAAAATGGCATCCATTTGACCACCTACAGTAGACTATTTAAAATCTGGATTGTATTTGTAAATTAGAAAATATGGCACTTCACAATCTATTGGTGCATAAGAAACCACCAAAAACAAGTCATTCCCCTCCCTACCCTATGGGTAAATAATTTGGGCTAACCTTAGCTGGGTGCTTCTTCTGCTGATCTGCTTGGGTTCACTCATGTGGTTATATAGCGTGGCTCTAATGGGACTGGCTAGTGTAAAATGGCCTTATTAACGTGTCTGGTGGGTTGATACTGGCTGATGGTGGGTTGTCTAGGCAGCCTATGCTGGATGACTCATCTCTAGTATATGTGATCTGTTATCCCCTAATTGACTAATATAGGCTTCTTCATGGCAGTCTCAGGGCAGCATCCCAAGATGGCAAAAGAAAAAAAGAGACTGCAAAATCTCTTGATGCCTAGGATTTGGAGCTCATACAACATTTGGTCTACCTAAATTCAGGGATGGAGCAATAAACTTCATCTCTAGATGGGAAGAGCAACAACGTCCCATTGCAAAGGACATGCACACAGGTGTTGGAGGAATTTTTGTTGATATCTTTGCATATAACCTGTCATAATCTATTCTCTGGCAATTCTAATATACCTGTCTCCCATGTGCAAATACACTCATCCCTCCATGTAAGTTTTATATCTCCATGGAGTCATCCCTGAAGTGCAACATGTATTTCAGGGCTAAATCAGGGCTAGCTGTGGATTAGATTCTTGCCATGCAGCTCCTTTGTTACGACTCTTGTTCTAGAAACTTGCAAAATAGGAGGATAAGTTATTTTTTCTACACAATACACAGGTAAGACTAGACAGGATAACTGTAGTAGAAATGTGTATTTTAAGAAAGGGAAGAATGGGAGTACACAGCAGTCACTTGCCCACAGGAATTCTGAAATCTAGCTTGCCAAGTTTCACTATTCTTGTGGCTGAGACTGTTCTTTGATTAGAGGATAGTTTTAGTGGATTGATTTCCTAGTCCATTGTTCTTGATTCAACCCTCCAAGATCCTTCTTTCTCTATAGAAATAGCCCGTTTTTGTAGCTGAGTTATTTTCTCAGCCTGCTTCTTGCCAATAGAAAGCAGGAGGCCCAGAAGGCTCTTTTTTTTTTTTTTTTTTTAATTTCTCAGTCCCTTTCAGAGCATGCTGGAGGTGCTTTTGCTAGTGCAATTGTCTCAGAAACATTGTGCATTTTGTATTAATTTTATCATATTACACATGTGTACAAATCCACACCCATAATTCTTTTTAAGACAGATCTCTATTTTATAATGTCAGCATTCTGTGAAGCATTGTTCTTAACGTTCTTAAACGTTTGTTCTTTATCTATCTGAGAGGATCTATAAGGTACCATTTGAAGATTTCTGAGGTAACAAAATACTCACACTCTGGATTTGATCTTTGAAGTAATTTTTAAATTTTGGAATCTTTTGGTGACTGGAGAGATTAGGGATAAGAAACAGGCTTCTCTTTCAGTTTAGCAACTTCCTTTAAATTCTGCCTGCAAACAGTAAGTTCCTTTTTTCACTCTTCTTTTTCCATTGCTTGTCATATGGGATTAGAAACACCTAGTGTTCTGACTTTCAACTACTAACCAGAGAGCTCCTTAGCCAGAACAGATTCATTACGCCCATTTTATAAATTTCAAGTTATTGTGTTTTTAGCACACAATAGGGTGATGCTGTGGTCTCATGCACTAGTATTTTCTTCACCACTTTCAGGGTTCTACTAACAATTGCATCATTACTTTTCTAGACTCTTTGTACTCCTGGTTCCAAAGCCAGTGCTAAGTTCATTGCAGCACACTATTTCCAGTGCTGATAAAGTATCAGTTACCGACACCTGCATTACATACCACTCTGAAACTCAGTGGCATAACACAATAAGCATTTGTGTGCTCGTGATTCTATGAGTAAACAATTTGGGCTGACGACAACTCAATGGCTCTTTTTATTTCACCTGGGGTTACTCATGCCACTACAGTTAACTGTCAACTTGACTGGGCTGGGTGGTCTGAGATGGTCTCACTCACGTGTCTAGTGGTTGTGGACTGGCTGTTGGCGAGTTGGTCTGGAGAGCGTCAGTGAGGACAGCTTGGTTGTGTGGTTTCTCATACTGCTAGAGTCTGGTTGGCCTCATGTGGCTGTTGCAATGCAACACTCTGAGAGGCCAAAAACAGTCACCAGATAGTTTCTTGAGACCTGCATGTGGAAGTCACAAACCGTCACTTCTACCACATCCTATTACATAATATAAGCAAGGGAGAAGAACAACTCAGATTCAGTGTGGGGAAGTATTCTCTGCCTCTTGATGGAATAAACTGCAAAGGCCCATTGCAAAGGGGTGATGTGCACACAGGGGTGTAAGGGATTTATGTGGCTCCCTTTGCAAACAAACTCCCTTTGTAAACACTTAACAGGATGTTTAGATCCCCAAATTAACTGAAATTCTGCAGTATGTTCCACCCTTTTTGATAGTTCTAAAGGAGGATGAGTTAACGGTACACATAAAAAGGAGAAAATTCTGTTTCTTAGGACATGAAATATGGAGGTAAATGATTCAAGAAAGTGTAAATGAAAAACTTGCACTAGAAATAAATGATCATGTATTTTCCTGTGCATTTTTTAGAAATAAAACAATTTATGAAAAAGCATCTCTTTTTTCCCCTAAAGCTAAGATTTTTAATCCATTCTTTGAGTATATACCTTTACAATAGCAGCTTCTGATTTTCCTAATGATTGTCTTTCTTCTCAACAGCTTAATAAAATATAGTTCTTCATTCTCTCCTCATATCATGGTCTAGTTTTACATGAAGCCAGACATCCTTCTTCTAGAATGTCAAGATAAGCTCATCATTTTCTCTGGAGTAATTTAAAGTTAAATATAACTTTCATGAGACTTTAAAATAAGGATGTGGCTCTTTGCCACTTATTATATGATTTGTTTTTGTTTATCATTCTTGGAAAATGCTGACTGAAATTTTTTTATTAAGATTTCATAGGGTAATGAAATCACTGGTTTAATGATAACATTGTGTTTTCATAACTACAGGGAAAAAAAAAAACACCATTGTGAAAGTCTTTTTGTTTTAGATACATAATTCTAAAAGCTTATGCTTTTAACAAAGGGGCTTCAAGGAGACTGGTTTGGAGATAGGAAGAGCCTTTAATTAGAGGAGAGTTTTGTAAAAAACTGAAATGAGAAGAAAAAAGAAGGTGAAGCTGAAAAATCTGTGGTAACAGGAAATGAAAAAGATTCTGAGTAAGCTTTCATGATTATTTGATGGAAGTGGTAGTGGGTGGGATTGGGTGAGCATAAGTACTTTTTATTTATCCTTTTGTAAAGATACTTTTAAAAGCCTCTTCGTTTCAAAGATGATTAAAGCTATTACTACTGAACTATTACGAATATATCTTAGCCCTTCAGTTTTTGAATAAAAATCCTCACATTGGCATCAGAGAACTGGCACATTTTGTTGAGATGAGAACGCCTGAAAAGTCAGTTTTTGTTTTCACTTGGAATATAGCACATGTAGTCCTTCATTTTATAACCTTGGCATTTTAAAGAAAAGTATTTAAGAAAGGTGAGAGACTGGAAAACCTTATACATTTTAATTTTCTAGCACAAATAACATTAAGTCATTGTTGCAGTCCTAGAAATGGTTTATTTGGAATCATTTATAATGTTTGATGAACTTGATGAAAATCATGAAAGGGACACTTTTTTATTTCTACAATGATATTTACTGTTTGCACAGTGATCATTCAATTTTCAGAGATGCTTGCCGTCTTCTCCTGCTGATTAAATTCCTGTTAGGTCTCACTGCCAAGTCTGCTGGATTAAATTAACAAATTCTGTTTACTTTGCTGGGAATGACCTGTACCAACCTTCAGCTTGTACAAAATAATAATCTTCTCTACTGATATATTGATTCAATGCTCTTTATATTCTTTTAAAGAAATATGCAGTGAAAATGTTATCTTCAGCTTGCTAGAATTTGCAGGCCTGCATCACTGATTTTAATATGTTAGAAACTTGATCTTCCACATCTTATAATGCCTTTCGCTTTGTTGTTTTTTAATGATTTCTGTTCTTCTAATGGGTCACCAAATCTTGATTATTCTAAGGAAAAGACTCTTTACATGATATTTTAGTCTATTAAATGTCCCACTCTTGAAAATTACCTACATCACAGACCAATTTAGGAAGATTAAAATCTTTCTTTTAAAAAATTAAATCCAATTTTTATTGAGTTTTTATTGAGTTTTATTTATTGAGTTTTTATTGAGTTGCTTTTTAGACTACAGTGTATGGTGTGGTATTTTCAGACTTATTACTCATCTCCCACACTCCCTATATTATTTTTCATAGATGAGGTAAGTAAGAAATAAAGAGATTCAGTAACTTACTGAGATCATACAGAGTACATAGGCAAACTGAGGTCAACCACTGGACCCTAAGTTAACCTAGTGCTGAAGCTAATTCCCTTTTGAGCAAAACATACTCCATATTTGAGAAGTAAGCATTCTCAAATTCTCAACCCTCTGTTCTACTTTTAGTATGGGCAATGATTCATTACACCACAAAATAACCACCTAACTCGGTTATTGAGGAAACTTTCTTGTCATAGATGTTCTAGCTTTTGATTCAACTTCCTGCCATGAGAGAAAAATTGAGAAACCAATCAGGGAATTTCACTTACGTGTGTAGAGCTCAATGCTGGAAGACTTGGGCTGACTTGGATTTACTGAGAGATATATGTTTGTAGATACTATGTCATGAGCATTTAAATGTGTTGTGAGGATTAATTGTGATTATATTAGACTTTTACCTTGTGTGCTGAAAAAGGACCTTTTATCCTCATCTGTCTAGTCCCTCCCACCTCTCCACCCACTTCCTCACTGCTGTAGAGACACTCTTGGAGTACGATATTCTTCAGTGAGGCATCTGACTCCACAACCTGAACAAACTGGCTTTTCTTTCTGAGGTCCTACCACATTTTTAGTGGACAGGAAACAGGTCCCCATCTTGAAGACACCCATAGACTTCTTATTTTCCAAGTTTGGAGAAATGTTTTTGTTTTTTCAGAGAGAATTCTACATCTGCCTTCACATTTCTCTGGCTCCAATGGATTCTACTTTCTTCAAGAAATCTAGGACATCTACCTTCCCTGAGGTGAAAAAACACAAGGTCAGCTTTCTTTTCAGCTGAGGAAGGGACAGAGGAAAGGACAGGGAGGGACAAAAATTCAGATTCCAAAAATTTTCCTACCATGGCACAACGGTCACTTGCTGTGTTTTCACATTTTAGCTATGGAATGTTCTGGAGTCAGTGTGGTTCTGTTTCTTGTTTGACATCATATAAAGTGAATAAAAACATCTTTTCAATTTTAACCTAAGAGGTATGTTCTTTGGTTATATCAGTCAGCAGGGAACATCTGTATAAAATATGGCTGACGTGAAATCCTGATCCAACTGATAGGACCTGAGGTATGGCATAGGCTATAGTAAGAGTTAGGGAAGATACTTAGAAAAAGTGGCAAGTAGGTACTGGGCTAGCTCTTCTTTTGTGCTCCTCTGACATGGGTCTGGAGTTTTGGTTATGACTTTTTAACCGATTTGTAGTTATTGCCAAGGATAAATTTGAAATCCTGGGATTCATCTTTGATTAAATTAAATTAAATTGAAATACGTTGGACGGAATTAGATTAAATTTATAAGTGCCATTATTGCCTCTTACTTGCATTAATAACCTCTGTATTATTATTTTTCTTAAGAATATACTTTTGTACCTATGCATGAGAAGAGAATGCCGGGGTTATTAGGCTAACACTTTTTTGAGGACCAACTGATTAGTATTCTTCCATTATCCCTTAGGTTATCTACAAAAGAATTCCAATCACTTGACCTTTCAATTATACTTGAGCATAGCTCTTGAGAGTTATTTCTTCTTTTTCGCCTCAAGTAAATCGTATTTTTCACTGTCGTTTTCATTGACACTACATCAATATCAAAGAAATGATTTCCAAGTAGTTGTGCATAAGTTAAGGTTTCCAATTGATCTTTGCAATTCTTTTCCTGCAAATTGAGATTGAAGAGAAAAAAAAATAAACAGAATGGTTGTAATATACTGAAGCAGAAAGCAAAAGGGGGTTTATATTTGCTGTTGTATTCTAACCAAATGATTTGGGATGGACACTGATGAATGACAACATTCTGTAGTAGAGAGTGATGAGGTAACCCGCCATTACTCAGCAGTGTTTTCGCCCTTTATTGCTTCCTGTAAGCAATGATAAGGATTGAGGTGGCCTTCCAAGCCATGCATTTGCAGTGATTGCTAGGCCTTGAGCAAGCCTTATAATGTTGGCTATTTGTCTTTTTACAGAGCACTAAAATGTACCTGGACATTGTTGTATGATTAATTTTTGTGAGGGATTTCTACCCTAAAATAAAACAAATAAAAAGAAAAAGAAAAGTAAAATTACCCAATGTATGAGATTATCAAAGGGAGCTATGATGCATTTTGTTTTTCTTTCTTAAATGGAGAGAGTCAGTGTCAGAATTTGGAGATGGTGTAATAGACAGTGATGGTTTTGATTTGTGTGCAAATTATTCTTTTCATCTGTTTTCAGCTGAAGGATTTCTATTGGTAATTCAATGGAAGGCCAATGGTAAATGAAAACCTATTAAATTTCCTTCTCTGGCAATGCTAGCTGGTATAGGCAGGTGGATTCATTGACATCAGACTCTTTCATCATTATTTCTAGGCATCTCTTCATTCAACACTTTAGTTTCTGCTATTTGTCTCCTTTTCTTGCTGTAATAATTTCTCTCCCTTCTTTGGCTATTTGACATACTAATTACTCTTGGGAATGATCTTGCTTACTTGTCGACAGCTATAAATTTTACTATTTCTACAAGTACTTTAAACTCCATATACTTACCTCATATTTCAAGCAAGAGACCATTGACTACTTAATATGTAAGCACTATGTTCTTAGTATTGCATGTGCTTTATATACTTCAGATTTATAATTTAATGAATGGCAGGAAGAAGCACTTTTTTATTCTTGATAGTGAAGTTGAGCAAAAATATTGGCTGTAATTATCATGAATTTGTTGACAACCTGTGGATTATAATTCTGTCTCCTGATTCTTACGTCCACATGTATTTGAGCTTATGTAAGTTAAAGAACACTGAGTGTGAAGGGAAGAAGTGGTAATATCTCCAGTGACATACTGACTGAAAAGAGGGTTAATTATGTTCTAGTGGTGCATGGGGGTATCATAGAGTCACAAAATGGAGGCTACCATTCTAAACATTGTAACTTTCCACAAAAAACGGGTTTAAAATTCCCTTCCTGTCTTGCTAGTACTAGAAGAATGTTAGTTCTGCAAAGAGAATGTCACTGTCATAAAGAAACATTTGGAGTCCTTAATCCCTAGAGATAGAGCTTTAGCACCCTGAAGCTTGGGGTTAATAAGTGTGATGAGACTTAAGTTAACTGGAGTAAATTTCTTGAATTTCTCCTCCCTACTCATTTGAGAAGAATTCTGGCCTGACCCACTCAAACCCTTTCCCTTCCATGTTGTCCAAAATCTGTTATCTTGGGCCTATTGTTATCTTTGTGATAGAGAACTAGGAAGAAAAGGAAAAATAGAAAGAAACTGCTGGAAGGAGTTTTGTTTTTGTTGTGGGACGGGAGTGGTCTCAAGAGATGTAGCTTGGGATCACTACCATTATGAAAGCAGGGCTGAAAGAAGGAAATGGAGATAAAAAAGGTGTTACTAGGACCATTTTTCTTTTCATCTTGTTTGAGAAATAACAAATAAAGGATTTGCTATTTTAGTTTGAAGTCATTTTTGATACCATGATCTGTGTTCTATAAAGATGGCCCCAGTGTTCTACTGAAACAAAGCATAAGCTTGCCTTATGCTTACAAAGGTGTGAGTATTCAATTTAAAGAAGACCTGGACTAAACTGTTACATGACTTAGGATCATAATAATCAATCATTTTTACTAACTTAGAGAGGAGAAACTCAAGGCCACCTTTGGTCAGTTAACATCTGTGTGCTATGGACTGCCTACAGTGTGCCAAAGACTGTGTTAGGCAACTGACATGCTGATGGTGGTGATCCTACCAACAGCCCTGTAAGAAAAGAGAATATTATTTGCTTCAATAGTGCAAAGTTTAAAAAAATGTAACCTGGATAGAATTGGAAACCATTCTTCTAAGTGAAGTTTCCCAAGAATGGAACAACAAACACCACATGTACTCTTATTGAATTGGAACTAATTGATCATGTATACATTTACTAGTAAAACTCAACAGAAGGCAAGCATGTTGGAGGGGGCAGAAGGAGCGGGGTAAATCCACACCTAATGGTACAATGCACACTACCAGGATGAGGGGCACACTTATAACTTTGACTCAAATTGTACAAAGGCAATTCATGTAACAAAGCATTTGTACCCCTGTAATATTCTGAAATAAAAATATTCTGAAATAAAAAAGATGAATTGCAAAAGTAAAATGTTCAGTATAAAAACCCAACCAACGTCAAGAGTGAAAAGTGAAGTTCTCCTCTGCTCTCTCACTTTTTAGGAGTTACCACCAACAATTAACTGTTTAGTGTATATGATTCCATTTCTGTATAGAAAATTCACAAACTTAGGCTTATTTGTACCATATAGGCAAAATGTGATTCTGAAGGAAAATAGTCTTTTTTATATATAATACATTTGTATTTGAATGGTTTTTGATTTTGGAAAAATCTAGCTGGAATTTGACACAGTTTTACTTGGATTCTGACAGAGGAGTAAAGTAGTTTTCAGAGTCATAGCCTTAAGGATCACAAAAGAGTATAGAATAGGAGATTTGGGATCAGAAGGTAATATCTTTATAACCAGCACAATATTTTGATCATTTGAAGATATTTCTGAATTTGGAAATTTTGGCTTTAGGTCATAGTTTAGAGGCAGAAGAAGTCTTTATAATGGCCCAACATTTTGGAAGAAAGTAGATAGAGGGGGAGGGAAACAATTTTAGGGGGGGGTATGCTTTGTGTCAATTTCACCAGTTACGCTTTTTCTAGGAAAAAGTGGGTCTAACACCATCCAAGTCTGAATTTGATTAATGGTGAGAGTGTTTCTATCTCTTACTTTGTAATTAAATGATTTAAAATATATTAATTCATATTATCAATT
The DNA here is from genome assembly GCA_963574355.1 of Loris lydekkerianus. Lineage (NCBI taxonomy): Eukaryota > Metazoa > Chordata > Mammalia > Primates > Lorisidae > Loris > Loris lydekkerianus. The sequence continues at coordinate 30,511 of CAUYPK010122958.1, forward strand.
CTAATGCCAAGATTTAAAATAACTTTTAATACATGATATGCAATAAATAATTGCCACAGTAACATGGGGTAGGTTTTGTGTTCTCATAGGAAAGATTGAGGACCCTAGAATGCCATTTTTATTATTGCTATTCAGTGTTTTACTAACAAAAATGTATGGATTAGGGTTTCCTCAGGTGGCTAAATCACACAGTGATGGCCTCACCTTAACATTATTATGATGTAAAATCGGTATAACATTAATTTTATCTATACAAATATTGCTATCAGTGGTATCCTTAAGTGGGAGAAATCTCAGAAGAGTGAAGTATATATATGATATTTTCCTTGATAATGGTGCATAAGAATCTTAATTTTTTTTTGTCACCCTCTTTATGTATGCTATTTCCTAAGCCATCAGCTTTTTGGTGAAGGCAACAGATGTGTGTGTGGGTGGGAGTAGGAGCAGGGGAAGGGATTTAGAAGAATTTTGATAGACTTGCCGATTGTATTAGTCTGCTTGGGCTGCCATGACAAAATACCACGGTCTGGGTGGCATAAACAACAGAAATTAAGTTTCTCACATTTCTGGAGACAAAGAATCTAAGATCATAAGATCATGATTCATGAGAAGTTTCATGTGAAAGCTCTCTGCCTGGCTTACATATGTCCTCTCATGACCTTTCCTGTGTAGAGAGGGAGAGAAAGAGAGCAAGAACACAGAGCTTTCTCTGCTGTTATTTCTAACAAAGATACTAATATTGTGAAATCAGGGCCTCACCCTTATGACCTCATGTAACCTTAATTACTTCTTTAGAGCCCCATTTCCAAATACAACCCTACTCAGGGTCAGGGCTTTAATATAAGAATTTGTGCATAGGAGGACACATCCAATAACACTGCTAAATTCTGCTTTGTCGATATTTTTAGCACAAGTATTGGGGGTGTCTTAGGCTTTTCATTTTTAAAGGTCAAGAGAAACACATCAAAGTATCTTGAGAACTGATGATGAAAGTTATATCCTCTGCAGTTTATTTCTCTACTGATAACTACAATGTCTGTTTCTTTCTCTGGTATAGTCTAATTTTGAATCTTTCACTGACATTAAGTGAAACTGACAGTAAAATCCATCTTTAGCCATGTAACAGTCTTTTAGTTCATGGTTTAATTTTATATAAAACATTTCTAACTTAGTATATAAAAGGCATTTTTAATTTTTTAAGACATTGGTTTTCTCCCCAGTCGAGTCTGCAGTGCATAACCAGGTGTTTTCACAGAGTCCCGAGGAATATTTATGTGTACACATATGTGTAGAAGCATTTCTTAAACATAATAATTTTGTGATTTGGAATCATAGGACTGTGCCTAGTTTGCTTTGTGAAAGTACATCAACTTTATTCCAGAGATGTGGAAGGCTACATATAGAAATTTTTACCTATCACACTCAAGTTAAAAAATTACTGTGAGTGGAGCATAAAAAACATATTCTGAGCCTTGCTTGAACACTTTTTTGATACTTCATCTATTTTGTTTTTAACATAAATTCAAATTGCTTTTGTGTTTTTACTTGCGAGGCTTATAACCATGCCCAAATGTTAATGCAATGTATCAATGAATTACAATTTAAATAAGTGCAATGTTTTATTTTCTGTTCTCAGTTGGGATTAGCAAATTGATTGCAGGAGAAAACAATGAGTAAATAATTTACTAGAACCAAAGAATATCCAAATTCATATTTTTATTTGAATAGCATTCTACTAATGTTCTAAGAAAAGGAGAATTTACTGAAATCTTAGTAGTGCTGAATGTTACCACTTCCCAAGTCTGGTTTTCAAATTTATTGAAAGAGGAAGTTGAAATAGAAAATTTTACTTTTCAAAGTTAATTTTTTTTTTTTTTCAAATTAAGTGCTATTTTATAAAGGTTGGTGAAATAAAACATGTAAGGCATATTATGTCATGCTAGAGTCTATTATTAGGCACCGGGGATTAAAAAAGGACGAAGAAAATAATAACGAGGTGTTTATACCTCAAGTATAGATGTGGGTGCAAACACTGTATTGTGGGACTGCTGAGATAGTAAAGGAATATTCTTGGTAAGGAACAGAGGCAATATAGTGGAGTAGTATAGTTTGGATATTTGGCTCCTCCAAATCTCATGTTGAAATTTGATCCCCAGTGTTGGAGGTGGGGCCTGGTGGGAATTTTTAGGGTCATGGGGGCAGATTGTTCCTGAGTGGCTCTGTGTCCTCCCAATGATGATGACTGAGTTTGGCTTTATTGGTTCATGTGAGAGCCTGGCACCACCTCCTCCCTCTCTTGTCCCCTCTCTCATCATGTGATATGCTACTGCTTCTTCACCTTCTGCCTTGATTGGAAGCTCCCTGATGCCTGCACCAGAAGCAGATGCTGGCACATGCGTTTTTATAGCCTACAGAGCCAAATAAACCTCATTGCTTTGTAAATTACCCAGTCTCAGGTATTCCTTTATAGCAGCATATGGTGGACTAATACAAGGAGTGAATGATTAACGAAGATTCTTAGGGAATAAAAGATCCAGAGAGGGGATTGACAGAGAATGTGAAGCCTGAGCCAGGGAATATTAGATATCATCTATTGACAGTAAGCACTTATATCTTCCCTTCAATGTCTCCACACCTCAGGATAGGAAGGCTAAAGACTATAATGAGAGGCTCTCATGCAGATTTTCTAGACAGAAGTTGACCTTTGGCTGTCAGCAGCAATGCCCAATTTCTGGATCATAGCCGCATTGTTGTGACCTGAAACAATGGTGGCCCCAACTTGTGTTTCTTTAGTTCTTACAGCAGTTTTGTTGGTACTGAATGCCCGGCATTAACTGCCACTCTGGCAAACCCAGCTGTCTTCCATTTCTTACATTTAACCTTGGCTGGTATGAAGACTTCTGAAGATTAATGGGAATTCAACAAGTGAACAAAAGAAGAAAGGCACATTAATTCTGCTCAAAGCAAATAGAATGAGCAAATTCATGGGGGCCCTGAAACACGAGTGTATGTTAAAATGAATAAAGTAGGTCATTATTGCTGTAGTGTGAGGAGGTGGCAAGACTGGAAATGAAGTTGGCATACTGAAAAGAAGAGAGGCTATAAAATGTGTTGTGTGATTTTCTGAACTGGCAGTAGGTAGAGGATGAGATGACTTAGGTCAGGAAGTGGTGCATTTTGGGGTGTATTTTCCAGTAGCCAGGTTTAGTGACTCCATAAAGAGGGAACTGGGGAAAGTTGGTTCAGAAAGGAAGAGAAGGCCTGAGGTGACCATGTGGAGTGAGAGCAGATCACCAGCGAGAGAAAATTCTTCTTGGGTTTAGGTCTTTGAATTAAATTATTATGTTTTTCATGAAACAAGTTCTTACAACCATGAATTGTGCTAATTTGTTTTCCAATAGCTTTCCATTTGGGAAAGAATTAATGTTTCAGAAAATTTCTTTATCTTTTTCATGCTCAGAGATTTCCTTTGTATGCTATCCAAAAGAATCTCCAGTCACATGTATTTTAGATTTTCTGGAATAATAAGAGGTAAAAAAGAGCTACTGATCTGTGTAGAGAGAGGATATTTTTGTCTTCCCTTGACATTTGCATCAATTTAAGTATAAATACATTTATCCCAAACATCTTTTCTTGTGAATTATTCTAGCACAGGGTGAGAAGAAGCAAGATAATAGCCAAAGAAGTGGAGATTCTGAGGAAGAACACATTCGGAAATAAGAAGCAGGATTGGAGGCCTGTAATCCCAACACTCTGGGAAGGTGAGGCAGGTGGATTGCTTGAGTTCAGGAGTTTGAGACAGCCTGAGCTAGAGCAAGACCCTGTCTCTACTAAAAATAGAAAAATTAGCTAGGTAAGAAGATTACTTGAGCCCAAGAGGTTTCTGTGAGCTATGACACCATGGCACTCTACTCAGGGAGACAGAGTGAGAAGAAAAAGAAGAAAAAAAAAAAAAGAGAACAGAAAGAAACCAGGATTTAGTTCCAAGCTTATAAAGTTGCTGCCAAACTTTTGGAGAAACTGCTTTGGTCACCTCCTTTGCTCGCTCTACACCTCTCTGCAGTGTTTTCACACACTATGTTTTTGGAAATGAGCCTCTGACTTCTTTTCCCTAGACCAAGAGAAGGTGAAAAAACAGCACAGAACACTAGGATACCTAATACTTGCAAAAATGTTGAAAATTATGTATGTATTTAAATAAGCAAATAAAAACAAGGAAATATTTTATAAAAATAGAGTCAGACTTTAATGTGATTCAAACTTCTAAAAAGGAAGCAGTAGGAAAAGGTTTATGTTTGGGTAGATCTCTTTTTCCCCTTTTGCTACCATCTTTAAGATGAATCTTAAAGAAAGGAGAATATGTGTATTCTGTCTTCCTGTAGGCAAGACCTATCCGGGTTTTTGAAGGAAGCAGAATAATTTGTCAGTAGATACTTGTTTATAAACAGATAATTCTACATATAAACTAAAACAATGCAGATGTGCTTTCTAGGTATCGTTTATTGAATAATCCTTTAATTGTAAAGACTTCCTAAAAGAATCATTCTAAAGAATGAGTATATTCACACCATGAAATGAAATCATATATAATTTCTTAATTACTAACTCTACATAAAAAATATTCAGAAATAATTATTGTAAGGGGGTCTGCTTACAATAATTACCCTCTTCTGAATGGGGTTGGGGAACTCCTTGACCATATTATTCCCTCTCTTATCATCTAAGTTTCCCAGTCAACTTTTGTAGACAGATAGAATGCTCATCAGAGCTTTGAATATTAACATCAAAGTATTTAGTTCAATCACAAAATTGAAGAAGAACAGTTGCCCTGCTCTTGCTGACAGCTGCACAGAACCATGTGGTTTTGAGACTAGAGAATTTCTGTCACTTCCGTGATGCTTCCTGAGAAATGCCAATTTTCAGGAGAATGATTTCCTTTTACTTTGGAGCTCACTGGATATATACTTTGCTCTTCTCTAGTCTCTGACCTCTCAGATCTTTGAAGTCCCTGTATCACTCTCTCATTATCTTCAGTGGGGAGAAAGATGTTGTGGCTCCTGGATATTTGAAAAGAAGAGAAAACTTTTAAGCAGAGATGACCCTCCTCCAATACATCTTATTCTCTCCACAATGCCAAAGCCATGAACTTTAAAATTCATATGTCAGGTTATCAATAAGTTCTGAACTTTGGCAACTCAGAGGGATGACATTTAACCATATCCTGTTTGCTTCTATTCAGGCTACAATCCTCTGGGTAGACTATTCACTATTCCAAAGTCATTGCACTTTATTTCTCCTCTGCTTGATCACACAGTTCCCTCTGACTTGACTGCCTTTAGACCTCATTTCTTGCTGTCACAATGATACCCATCCTTTGAAATCAAGTTGAAAGGGCGCTTCTGCAATGAGGCTTTTATAATAACTCTAAACCTAAGTGATCCTGTCCTTCTTTGTAGCCCATATCCCTTAATTCTACTAAGTGGATGGTATCCTAAGGTATAATTTTTGGTTATGTGCTTTATCACCCTCATTATTTCATATAAATATATCTGATTTCACCACCAAAAACATTCAAAGATTTCTGTCATATTAGAGGTAAGATCCTCTGAGAACAAGATTCTTTTATATGATTGTATTAATTATCAGAATAGATAAATCCCCCAAATTGATGTAAAGTCATGTATCACTCATCAAAAGGGATATATTCTGCAAGCTATGTCGTGAGGTGATTTTGTTGTAGAGAGAACATCATAGAGTGTATTTATACAAACCTCTAACCTACTACACACCTAGCTATATGGGATAGCCTATTGGTCCTAGGCCACAAACCTGTATAGCATGTTGCTTTCCTGAATACTGTAGGCAGCTGCACCACAGTGGTATTTGTGTCTCTGAACATACTAAACATAGGAAATACAGTAAAGATACACCATAAAAGATAAAAAATAGTATACCTATATAGGGCACTTACCATAAATGGAGTTTATAAGACCGGAAATTGCTCTGGATGAGTCAGTGAGTGAGTGGTGAGTGAATGTGATGGCCTAGGACATTACTGCCACAGCACTGCAGACTTTATGAACACTGTACACTTAGGCTATACTAAATTTATAAAACATTTTGTTTTTCAATAATCTTGGTTTACATATCTTTTCATTTTATAAACTTTCAAATTTTTCTAACTTTTTGCCTCTTTCATAATAGTGCTTAGCTCAAAACACAGACCATACAACTGGACAAAATATTTTATTTCTTTCTATCCTTATTCTATAAGCTTTTTGCTATTTTAAAATGTTTTATTTATTTTAAATTTGTTTTGTAAAAAACTAAGACACCAACACATATTAGACTGGCCCATACAGGGTCAGGATCATCAATGTCACCTCCATATCTTATTTCACTGAAAAGAGTTCATGGGCAATAACATGCATGGAGCTGTTGTCTCCTGTGATTACAATGCCTTTCTCTGGAATACTTTCTAAAGGATTTACTTCAGGCTATTTTACAGTTAACTTATTTTTATGTAAGTAGAAAGAGTACGCTCTAAAATAATATAGTATACTAAATACATAAATCAGTAACCTAGTTGTTATAAAGTATTTTATACTGTACATAATTGTGTGACGAGCAGCATAGTTGGGTTTGCACTCACCACAAGCATGAGTAATACATTGTTCCATGACATTAGGACAGCTATGATGTCAGTAGGTGGTAGGATTTTTCCAGCTTCATTGTAATTTTATGGGACCACCATTGTATACCAGTCAGTTATTATTTTATTTTTTTGAGACAGAGCTTCAAGCTGTCACCCTGGGTAGAGTGCTGTGGCATTACAGCTTACAGCAGCCTCCAACTCCTGGGCTTAAGCGATTCACTTGGGCCCTGCAACAATGCCCGGCTATGTTTTGGTAGTAGTTGTCATTGTTTGGCAGGCCCAGGCTGGATCGAACCTGCCAGCTCTGGTGTAAGTGGCTGGTGCCTTAGCCACTTGAGCTATAGGTGCCGAGCCCACAGTCAGTTATTGACTGAAATGTTATGTGATGTATGACTATCATTTAACACAACTGATGTTTCTTTTTACTCTCATAACACTTTAACATGGATTGTGGCAGGCTGTCATCTGTGACGTAGAAACTCATGGGGCATTGCTATCTTGGCATGTGGATTCCACTGATGCCATGTAAGGTAATGAGAGCAGGAAAGTGTACCTGGTTCTTAACCATGTTGGCTCAGGTGGGATTGCATCTCTTCTTGTTTACATTCCATGGGCACCTGCCACCTGTCTGCATCTAGACGCAAAGAAAGCTGGGGAAATATACTGTCTGGCTAGGAAGACACTTCCCTAGTCACTGTGGTATAGCAACACAGAATTTTGTTGAACAAGTACCATATTTTGCTCTGTATAATGCTCTCCCATACATAATGTACACCCATGTTTTTGGTTGAAAGTTTCAGGAAAAAAATTTTTAATTTTAATTTTATTTTTTTACAAACTTTATTCAGATACAATTTATGGACCATAAACTTCGCCTGTTTAAAATATAAAATACAACAGTTTGTAGTTTATTTATAGAGTTGGCAAATGTTACTATACTCTCTTAGCATAGCATCTTACACAGTAGGTAAGCTAAAGGCTTAATAAAAAGTACTAAAATAAAGTTTTATGGCTTTTTTATTGTTAAATCATAGCTGTGTACATTCAAAAAATTATTTATATTTATTTATTTATAAATATTAGTTGTCTATTTTTTGAGACTTTGGGAAAAAAATAAGAAGTTAACTGATGACTCTATTCTGAACCTCAGAGTCAAAGCATTCTATAATAGACATACTCTTATATGACAATGTGAATGTTACTTTGCATTATTATTATTATTGCTTAATATTTCGATGCATTAATTGTTTGATTTCTTTTCTGAATGTATTTATTGTTGTTCGTTCTTTACCTTACGTTTCTAGTCCTTACCTTAAACATTGTTATTGTTATTAGATTTTAAGCCTTTTTAATTCTGTGAAGGCAAAAGTGGATACCTAATAAATACACGAATATGTAAAAATACATAATAAACACATGTATATGTAAAAAAATTATTTATATTTAGGTACTTGCTTTTTATATTATAAAGATATTTTGTAAAAATATCAGCTAGAATTAACACTCATAAATCTGTAGCCTTTATATACAACAACAATAGTCAAGGGGAAAAAACAATCAAGGATTCTATTCCCTTTACAATAGTGCCAAAGAAGGTGAAATATCTGGGAGTGTATCTAACTAAGGATCTATAAAGAGAACTATAAAACTCTGAGAAAAGAAATAGCTGAAGATGTTAACAAATGGAAAAATATACTATGCTCATGGCTGGGAAGAATCAACATTGTTAAAATGTCTATTCTACCTAAAGCAATTTACAGGTTTAACGCGATCCCTATTAAAGCACCTCTTTCATATTTTAAAGATCTGGAAAAATTGTACTTCGTTTTATATGGAAAAAGAAAAAGCCTCAAATAGCCAAGACATTACTCAGAAATAAAAACAAATTGGGAGGAATCATGCTTCCAGACTTCAGACTATATTAAAAATCAATAGTGATCAAAACAGCATGGTACTGGCACTCAAATAGAAAGGTAGATGTATGGAACAGAATTGAAGACCAAGAAGTTAACCCAGACACTTACCATCATTTGATTTTCGATAAGCCTACTAAAAATATAAATTGGGGGAATGATTCCCTATTCAATAAATGGTGCTGGATAAATTGGCTGGCAACTTCTGGAAAACTGGACCCACACCTTTCTCTAACAAAAATTGACTCTCGCTGGTTAAAGGACTTAAACTTAAGAAATGAAACTATAAATATTGTTATAGAGAGTACAGGGGAAATGCTTGAAAAAATTGGCCTGGGAGAATATTTCATGAGGAAGACACCCCAGGCAATTGAAGCAACATCAAAAATACATTACTGGGATCTGATCAAATTAAAAAGCTTCTGCACTGCCAAGAACACACTAAGTAGAGCAAATAGACACCCCTCATAATGGGAGAGGATTTTTTCAAGTTATATTTCTGACAGAGGTCTAATGACCAGAATTCACAG
>CAUYPK010122960.1:0-56077 GCA_963574355.1 Loris lydekkerianus
CTTTACTCATGGGTGGCCTTCTCTTGTTGCCCAGGGAGACAGGGGCTGTGGCTTCAGAATATCCAGAAGTCAGCTTTTTTGCTGCTAATAAAAAATCAGCTGTTGATCCACCTCCGGGAACTGCCGCTCTGGTGTGGGCACACAGCTGACCCTTTTCTCCTCGGTCCCATGCCCCAGAGTCAGCACTCACTAGCCACAGTTTATGCTCTGTCCACACCCCTCAAGAGATCACCCAAAAATCCAGACTCCTGGGGGACAGGCCTCCAGATCTGAGAGTGGGGTCAAGGGAGAGTGCTGGGGCTCAGAGCTGTAGGTATTGAGCACACACAGTTCTGCACAGTTTTATGCCTGGCCCCACCGCTGCCAGAAGATAGCCACTGCTCTGCGTCTCAGGGAACTGCTGCTCTGGAGCGGTTCCCTTCTAGCCGACCATCCTCTCCTCACTTCCGCGCCCCAGAGCAGCGCAGCTCAGGCACTGTCCACACACCATAAGAAATCACCCAAGAATCTGGACTCCTGGGGGGCAGGCCCCCAAACCCCCGAGTGAGAGTGGGGGGGGGAGTGCTGGGAACTCAGTGCTGGAAACTGGGAAGCTGCAGTTTCACTCAGTTTTATGTCTGGCCGTATTGCTGCCCAAGCAGGGCTGCTGCACCGCGCCACAGGGAAGTGCCGCCGAGACGTGACTCCCCCTCAGCCAAGTGCCCTCACTTGCGTGCCTCAGAGTCAGCGCTGACCAGTTGCAGCTCGGGCACTGTCCTCACCCCTCGAGAAATCACCCAAGAATCTGAACTCCTGGGGGACAGGCCTCCAGACCTCAGTGTGAGTGGAGGGGAGTGCTGGGAGTTCAGGGTTGCCGGTAAAGATATTTAAAGTTTTATTCAGTTTTATGCCTGGCAGGAGAACACCATGGCACCCTAGTAGGGGAGGTAGGTCCAGTTTTTAGAAAGTCACTCCCATGAAGTGTAGTGGGAGGGCCTTTTAATTCCTGCCCGTTTGTTTGTGGGGCTCTTGAGCCCATCTCATGGGGGAGGGGGCACTCCCGTCTGCTTGGTGATGGATTTTGTACCTTTTGTTTGCATCCTTGTGGTCGCAGCTCGCCTCAGGGGTGTTGATATCCATTCTTCAACCTTCTCTCTTGGTGCAGCTCAAATCCACCAGGTTACTTACTAATTTTTGTCCCTTAACTCTCCTTCTGGACGGGAGCCTCTGTGGAAAGGTGGCTTCAGTCCGCCATCTTGTCTGTCACTCCACACATTTTTAAAGAAATACTTAAAGTTTCATACACGCTTAAAGAAATACTGAAAGAAAAGTTTTGTATCATCACGAATTAAAGGGCCTTTGGTACCTAAGATGAGTCAGCAATTGTTTGGTGCAGAATGCTGTAGAATTTAATGAGCTACCTGATTATAAAAGAAACTGAGGAGATGGAGCAGGAGTATAATTCAAGAAAAAAACAAGTAGTAGATTTCTACTGCTCAGTTTTATTTTTAAAAAGCTACAAATTTAAAGTTACTTTGAAGCTGATATCATGGTTTTTAAGGTGTCTCAGGGAAAACTGCCCCTTTCTCTTGGGTTGGGTCACTGAAAAGATCAACTCACAGTTTTGGTAGATTAATAAGAGAAAAGGTTTATTTCCAAATACCATGTGCATGGGGGTGGGGGGGAACCACAGGAATGATTTCCCCAAATCAGTGATGGTCAGTGGCTTTTAAAGATGCCTTTTTAGAAGGGAGGGGAAAGAGTGTGGAAAGTATACGTGCAGCATTTCGTTCCTGGGGGGGGATGTGTGTTGATGGGTGGAAACAGATTGATTTGCAGATTAACCTGAGAGACAGGTCTGGTGCTTCAGATGACCTTAGGGCCAGGTCTATGTGACAAGGAGTCCAGCAGCCCCTTTTCTGATTCTAGATAAGGTTACTCAGGTTTTATAGAGGAAAGGCCAGTGCATTCTGATCAAAAATGGCCTTTTCACTTAAAATATCCTTCATACCAAGGAATCATATTTTGGGGTGAAATTTCCTTAGCTCCTTCAATTTCAATACAATGTTTAAAAGAGGCCTGTCAGGGCTGTGCAAGCTGTCAGAAACATTGACCCATTTTTAGCAACAGGGGGCAGTAGGCATCTCCCCACAGGTTTCCTTGAAATTTAGTTTGAGGTCCCCACACCCGGTTCTGCACCACCACCCTGTGTGAGGGGTCTGAGGATAACACAATAGAGCATGCGGACTTAGTTTTATTCTTAAGAGTATTCCTGAAAGTCTTGAGCACTACCACTCTACAGTAGAATGCTTCATGGCATTGGGTTTCTCTGCAAATTTTATATAAATTCCAGGAATTGGGAAGAAAAAGTTCAAGAATACGTGATTAACTTTTATCATTCAAGATCAGAAGCTGCTTAAATATTTTTGTTAATTGTTGGAAGACCAGTTTGTACTTATCTTTAATGAACAAGGAATGCTAGTGTCTGCCAGGAACACTGATGGTGATCATTCACTTTCTAGAGAGAATCCTTTTTCTTCTACTCCACAAAAAGTGCTGAATAAAGAAATTTATATCAGCTTGGGCAGTGAGTTACGAGTCAGTTATGTCAAGGCTAGCACAATGGCTGAATGCCTGGAGAGTACAGTTATTATGAATAATTGTAAAGGATGAAGAATGTAAGAAACAGGGACAGCCTCAACTAGAAGCAATGTGCAAATAAAGTCTCCACAGCTCCTGTGAGAATGATGCAGGGAATCTTAACCCTTCACTTTTTCTCCCTCTCCCCACATAATCAGGTAAGTTGTACAGGTAAAAACCAAATTTATCAGAAAGCCCTAATGTATTTTAAGCTAGTAAGAGAATTTCAAGAAGAAAGAAACTAAAAATACCTTGCGTATGATTCATAGGCCCAGAACTTGTAACTTAAAGCCAGAATTCTCCTAGGGAAAACTTGTTTATCTTCCTAGGTTAGATAGCTGGTTCTATGAAATAAACTGACAGCCGGAAGATTAACTGCAGAAAAGGCGTACACATTCTTAATTATAATTGTTAATAGTTTCAAGTATTTAAAATTTTAATGTTATAATTAATAAATTATTTTTAAGGGAATTTTTTGTTTTTGAGACAGAGTTCACTCTGTCACCCTGGGTAGAGTGCTGTGACATCATTATAGTTCACAACAATCTTAAACTCAGGCTCAAAAGATCCTCTTGTCTCAGCCTGCCTAGTAGCTGGGACTATAGGCACCCACCATGATGCCCGGCTAGTTTTTCTACTTTTAGTAGAAATGGCATCTTGCTCTTGCTCAGGCTGGTCATGAACTCCTGAACTCAGGCAATTCATTAGCCTCCCAGAGTGCTAGGATTGCAGGCATGAGCCACCACACTTGGCCTTTTTTAAGGGAACATTTAATATTAGATGCACAAGGCCATCACAGGAAAAAAAAAAAAAAAAAAAAGTGAATACCCAAATAAGCAGTGAGGTTTGAGAGCCTATATATTATTTTAATAGGAGAAGGGGAGGGAGTATGTACACTTAGGGAGAAATGAATGGGACCTTAGGAGAATAGATGTGAGATACAATAGTTTGTGACCAAGCTTGTGTGGGTCTGGTGTCCACTTCTAGCCTTTCCTATGATGAGTCAACTTTCCTGGTTGATGAAACTCTTGGGGGAAGGGATTTATAACAATCAAGTTCTTTATAGAGGACCTGTCTTTTGGCAGATAGGAGGAGTTTGGAGAAAGGCTTTCCTTGCATTTGCTGTTTTTAAAGCACTTTTAGCTCTAAATAATTGATATAGCCCAAGTGGCCTGTTTTGGGGTGCCCTATCCTGAACTCCTTCAACCTAATTCATAGGCAAGTCTCAGCTATTTAATTGGAATGTGAAAGTGCCTGAAGGTATGTTTCTGCATTAGTCAGCTTGGGCTGCTGGGCTGCCATAACAAAATACCACAGATTGCATGTCTGAAACAATAGAAATTTATTTCTCACAGTTCTGAAGGCTGGGAAGTTCAAGACCAAGGTGCCCGTAAGATGGATTTCATTCTCAGGCCTCTTCTCTCAGCTCTTAGGCCTCCTCCTTGCTTTGTGCTTGCATGACCTCTTCTTTGTATGAGGAGAGAGCAAGCTGGTGGTGCTTCTTCTTATAAGGATGCTATCATATCACAGCCACATCCTTGTGACCTCACCTAGCTCTTACTATGTCCTTGTAGGTCTTCACCAAATACAGTCACATTGAGACTTAGAGCTTCAATACACGAATTTGGAGGGCACATAATTCAGCCTACAGTGGTCCTATTTCCCCATTCTGTGGAGGCAATATTCCCCAGCCCAGCCCAACCCAGACCCTCTACTTTTACATTTTTAGGAGACTTATCTAGAAACATGAGAAAAATAAGAAGTGCTTCCTCATCTGAAAGGTTACAGGCCCTCTCAAGTGAATGCTGATGAGGAAGATGTATAGCTCTTGGACTTCTAGGTTCTGTGAAAGTCCAGATTGTTACAAAGTGGAGGTTTAAAGGTGCATTTTAAAGAATAGCAAATGTGTTCCATTTGACGGGCACTTTTAATGTTTAGGCATTAGTACTATGCATCACATAATTCAAAACAAAAACACTTAAACATTTTCTTCTTCAACATGCCACATTTGACATCTGATGTTATTCTGTCTCTGGGAAGTGGATTCTGAGTTTTATAAATCGCACTGCAAAGCCCATGCCCCCTAGGTCCCCCCAGGGTGACACTAGCTCTCTACTGTCTGGATGTGTTAGTGTCACCATAAGAATGCCCCTAGCATCTAAACCATTATGGGAAAAGGGGATCTTGGAATTCAGCTAGCCACCACAAGGGAAGGGATTGAAGCTATTAACTTGTTTTCTTCTGATACATAAAAAGGCATTCTGGGGAGGGGTCCTCAATTAATGAAAAAAATTCTTTCCAACGCTCAAGGAGAAGCCATTTGCAAATGACCAGTGCATTGATGGCATTTATCAATTTCACTCCCGTTCCCCAGGTTGGAGAAGCCTGTGCGTGCAGTCTCTCTCCTCTGCCTTTCTGAAGGCACACCTCCCGCCGTGCTGACGGGAAAGAGAAGGAAGAGAGAAGGATGTGACCTGCTTTCACCAGGAAGCTTCAGATCATTTCCCTTTGTTTTCACTCCCCTTTGGGAGATTTTGATCCAATCTGCTGTGGTGAGAAGAAGCTTGCAACATTACAAGAGGAAAAAAAAAATCCCCAAACTTTCATTTTCCTCCTAAGAAATGACATTTTATTTCTGGATGACAAGAGCTTTGGAAGACATGGTGTGGTATGTGAATGATCCTTTCAGAGCTGCTGAACATCAGTAGAGTACACATCCAAAGTATAGAGGCAGCTCTTAAAATATTAGCCAAAGGAAGAATTTAGAGAAAGTAGAATGTCTTTAAGGAACTAAGTGAGTGTCATTTAATCTTTTGGATAATGGTATAATCTCTGTGATAAGGCAACAACCTCCATGAGCTATATTTATAAGAAACTGAGTTCATGAAGATAGCACAGGGGGGTCTGGAGATGGGGAGCCCTTTGTTAGCCATTTATTATTATTAGTATTGTTAGCACTAACCTGCACAAGTTATCTGCTTTTTCTCTAGTCCCCCTGGATACTCAGCAAAAGATTCTCTAAGAATGTCTATAAAATTTAACCTCCTGCCTGGCATCACCCAGAAGTTCAGGAGTACAGTGATAGGAGGTTAACTGAGCTCATGAAGAAGGGTGTTGTGGACACATAGATAAAAGTGGAAAGAGTGATGCTTCCCTTGATGATGGAAAAGAAGAAAGCTCAAATCCCAAGGTGCTTTCTGACATTTGCCACCCACATAAATGGATGAGAGAGTTAGTTATTAAGGGCCTTTCTGTTTAATTAGAAATCAAACCAAAAGACCCTGGTGTCATAATTTATTCTCCTGCAAAATTATGTGATCAGAGGTTCCAGCCATAACCACAGAGGAATTAGAGGTTGGTAAATGATACTCTGAATCAAAACTTCAAAGACATAGGAGGGGGCAGAGGGAAGAAAATGTATCATTAATAAACAGGATGAGGCAAGTGGGCAAACATTCACCTATGATGTCACCTTCCTCTATGTGATGAAATATGCAGCCAGTTTCAGAATACTATGTATCACATGATCCCATTTTTTCATTCCTTCAGCAATGTGAGATATTAAATTAATGTCACATGTCACATTGTTTTAATAAACTAAAAAAAAAAAAAAAAACCAGTTCCGTCTTTTGAAAGCCATAGGTGAGTGAAATACACGGCGTCTACCAGAATTTCTTCAACTCCTCCCTTGTCACTGAGCACCAGCATTGCTCCAACTTCTAGAAATAATGATGCAACAAACTTCTTTGTTCCTGAGACCTTACTTACTCAAAATTTTCTTTTTTTAAGTAATAAATATTTCAAACGCATAGAAAGGAGCAGATGATAACTCAAAAACATGTAAATATACAACATTATTTTTTTCAAACCATTGTTAAAGAACAATGTGGCCGGGCACAGTGGCTCACTCCTGTAATCCTAGCACTCTGGGAGGCCAAGGCAGATGGATTACCTGAGCTCAGGAGTTCAAGACCAGCCTGAGCAAGAGTGAGACCCTGTCTCTACTAAAAAACAAATAGAAAAACTAAGCTGGGTGTGGTTGCACATTCCTGTAGTCCAGCTACTCAAGAGGGTAAGACAGGAAGATCACTTGAATTCAGGAGTTTGAGGTTGCTGTGAGCTGTATGATGCCACAGCACTCTACCAAGGGTGGCAAAGGGAAACTCTGTCTCAAAAAAAAAAAGAAAAGAGAGAGAGAAATGAGAAAAGAAGTATACAGCATTTTAAAAACAATTGTTAACATTTTTCCGTATTTACTTTAGGTTTTTTTTTCTTTTAAAAAAAGGTCAGAATTATAAAGACCTTTTTATCTCTTTCGTTTCATTTCATTCCCTTCTTAATCACTATTTTAAATCAGCTATCTGTTGTCTGTATTCGCATTTTTCTATCTATCTAAAGTTCTGTACAATTTTAACATGTACATAACTGGGCTTATCCTCTAGGAATTTTTCTGCAATTTGTTTCTTTTTCAACATTATATATTTTTAAGATTTATCCACATTGACATATGTAGAGTTAATTCTCTAGTTTTGACAGATATAAATCTACGTCACTTTACTTATATGGTATTTACCTATCAAATTCAATGTCATTCATATCATTGTCAGTCACTCAATGATATTTGAGTTGCGTATTTGATATTTTACTCAACTCAATAAATGGTGTTTCATAAACCCTTCCTGTGCATATCTCCTTGAGATTCTCTCTGGTGTACATCCAGCAGTAAAGTTGGTGTGTCAAATAGCGTGCTTATTGGTAACTTCACATGGCATTTTCAGACTTATATTCTTAAAACGTGAAAGAATTCCCATTTCCCCAAATTTTAACCAATGCGTTTTAATCTTTGCCAGCCTTATGATGTAAAATGCAATCTCATCATAGTTTTTGTTTTATTTCCCAGATTTCTAGTGAGTTAAGTATATTTGTAAACATTTATTGGCCATTAGGTCTTCCACATCTGTGCATTTGTATACTTCATTCATTTCTTTCTCTTGGGTTAGTCATCTTTTTCTTACTAATTTGGAAAAATTCTTTAAGTTGAGTCATATAGAATTGCCATTTTTGGAGGCCAGAAATTGTTGAATATTGGCAATTTTGTATAGATAAAACAAGTATAACTGGACGTTAATTTTTTGATCATTTTATGAGTGGCAGCTTAATGTGTTCGTTTATGACTTTAAAATGTGTTTATTATATTTTTTGGCATATAGAAGTAAAAATAGTCCATTTATCAACATCTTTCACGGTCCATGTTTTTTCCGTGTCTTCTTTACATCATTTTTTCTTATCCTTATGCAATGAAGAGATGACTCTC
This sequence comes from Loris lydekkerianus, assembly GCA_963574355.1. Classification (NCBI taxonomy): domain Eukaryota; kingdom Metazoa; phylum Chordata; class Mammalia; order Primates; family Lorisidae; genus Loris; species Loris lydekkerianus. The sequence goes on from CAUYPK010122960.1 coordinate 7,934, forward strand.
ACGTTTCTCTAAGTTTCCCCAAGTAGGACTTCTGGGTTAAAGGACACATATGTGTGTTTACTTAAACATTATTTAAATTTCCAACACCATGTGTGAGAGTATGCCTTTCAAAAAAACTATCTGATGAGTGAGAACGAATATCATGGTTCTTTTAATTTATGTTTCCTTGACAAGTGGCAAAATAGATCATCTTTTTATAAGTTTAATCACCATTTGGATTTGCTTATCTGCGAATTTTCTCTTAACATTATTTGCTCTTATGTTTGCTGCATTGTTTATCTATTTCTTTCTAATTTGCAGGAGTTATTTGCATTTTGTTGATATTAAACCCTTACCTGACATATCCATAGCAATTTTCTCTTATCTAGCATCTGTATGTTAACTTTAACAATTGTGTGTCTTTATACCAAAAACTTTATATTTTTATGTACCAAGCAAGTCCATCTTTTCTTTTGTCACTTCTACGTTTCTTGTTTTGATATAAAGTATGATCACATTGATGTACACAGCTATGATTTGATATTAATAAAAAAGTATAGAAAAGTCTCTCTGATCCTGAACTTATATACATATTCTCCTAAAATTTCTTCTGAGATTCTGTGTGCATGCTTTTTTGTTTACTTTTGAGTATTTAATATCTTGCAAATAAATTTTTATATTTCATGTGAGATAAGTATGTGGATAGAAATAATTTTTACATCACTAAATACCATATATATAAATAAAACCCTATCACATCTCATAACACCAGATGTAAATTACATGTTTCCTTTGCTCCACAACGCATTGGTAAGAAAGTCACCCCATCATTTTTCTAAATGTGTTGCCGTGAGACTCAGTCCATCAGGGTTGCTGAGGAATCGAATTTGTAATTTTTTCAAGGAGTTTCTTTCACCCTTTTGGAATCATGCAAGAACTCTAGGGCTTAGTGGTCCAAGATAATGAGGATAAGGTCTCTAGTTATCAGTCAATTGGATTTCTTTCTCAGAACTTGGTCTTTCTGATCATGTAATCCACTTGTGGTAGGCAACTCCTCTGGCAGTGATTATATTATCCATGACCAAGTTTTGGCAGTGACAGTTTTCCTGAGACTTCCACTTAGAATGCTGAGTTCCTAGCCTGCCTAGGTATATACAGAACCCTCACTACTGGAGCTCCTACCGGCGCCTAAGCTTTGGTATATGCAGCAATCCCATCCTCCTATTGTCTGGAAACCAACTCTCCACCTCCCTATCCCAAAGGTTGAACCTCTCTTCTTATCCTCCTAGTATATAGCCTTGATTCCAATGCCTCCAGGACATTCAGCTTGAATTCTCATCTTTGAGTTTAAAAACTAGAACCTTTGCTAACAGTGGAGTAGGGAGGTGTGAGGGTTTGGTGAGGTGATGGTGAAGAGAGTGTATACTTTATAAACAAATATTCTTTTGGTAAGAAATCTCACTATTGAAATATTCAGTAGCTCATGTACCATCCACCAAGAATGAACAGCAGACGTCTTCTAAAATAGCAAATATTTAATATATATAGTTATATATCTGAAAGAATGTACACCAAATCCTTAATGTGGCAAATTATGAGAATTCTATTTTTTATTTCTCTGTCTTTTGAATTGTTATTTTAAAAATCTTTGCAATTAGAAAACTACATGTATTTAGGAAGATATCACAAAATGATAAGAAGAATGTTGGCAGTAAATGAAAACCTTCTAAACAAAACTCGCAAGACTTTCTGGATATTTGCCCACCCCCATGCTCCTTTTCAGATGCTGGGGGGAGGGGGATGTGGAGGCAGCATAGTGAGCAGGGGGATTGTCTTATATGTTCTCACAAAGTTGTTAGCTATGATGAAAAGATCTCTGGATTGGCAGGCAGGCCATTTGGGTTTTTGCCCTGGCTTTGCCATAAAATAGTTGTGTAATTCTGACAAGTTTCTTAACCTCTGAACTCCTGATTCTTTTCTAAAACTGGATAGTCTCCAGAGTCTCTTTTAGCTCTAGAATTTTATCATAAATATTCTTCAGAAAATCTTAGTGGTTACTATGACTCTAGTTGCAAATGTCATAGTGTCTCTAGCCATAAAACATCCAAACTTTCTTCCTTAAAAAGGTAGATGTATTGGGAGGTACCTGTGGCTCAAAGGAGTAGGGCGCTGGCCCCATATGCTGGAGGTGGCGGGTTCAAGCCCAGCCCTTGCCAAAAACTGCAAAAAAAAAAAAAATATATATATATATATATATATTTTTAAATAGATATATAACATATATATAAAGGTAGATGTATCTACCTGTCATTCGTTTAGCCCTTCCTGATTTGCAACAACCACTGAATCAAATGCCTACAAGAGCTCTTGCTAGAAAATGCCTCACTGACTGGAAAGCTGGGATTTTGTCTCCAGGATCATCAGGTTAAACAGACTGTCACCAGACCCAACAGCTGGGCTGCTTCCTTCTGGGAATCCTGCCAGTGTGTGAGGATGGGGCACATTTGCTGGCACCAAATCTACACAAACCAGGATCTCGCCTCTGTTCACTTATCTCCTTAGGCCCTTGAGGCCCAAGCAGCTGTGAGACTGTGTCCTGATCACAGAGAGAAGCTGCCTCCTCTCTGTGGAGATGGCATGACAACTCCCCTCTCGGAATCTTTTTGAGGTTCTGCAGCGGATTTGTTCTCAGCTTCTACCGGTAGCAGTCTCCCTGAGCTCTGCCCTGGGTAGCACAAACTATAGTCTCCTGCCCTACCTTACTATTCTCAACGAGGCAGAAGAAAGACCTGTTTCCACATTTCCAATACCACCTTGCTGTTTTTAGCTGGAGCTTCTTAAAAAGAGGGAAGGAGGGAGTGGGGTGGGGCCTTGGTGTGTGCCACACCTTCTGGGGGCAAGACAGGATTGCAAGAGGGACTTTACCTAACAAATGCAATTAGTGTAACCTGGCTTATTATACCCTCAATGAATCCCCAACAATAAAAATAAAATAAAATAAAAAAATAACAGTTTGGAGAATTTGAATAAGGATAGTGAAAGATAATGCTGTTTGTCCATAGAAGAATCCTAAAATGAATCCTAGAAGAATCCCTAAAATGAAACTCCAGTTGTACTGGGTAAATCAGGAAAATTCAGGGTTGAGTAGAGTCTCAATATCACACTGTCCAACCAAATTTTGATATACTCTCTCAGTTCATATCAAGTAAGGCATGAATAAATACTCTTCTTCAGTTACTGCCAGTCAATCCTATTTATTTACATAGTCTTCTAATCTATTAATCAAAAATCAGCAAATATTTACCAAGCATATGTGGCCTAATATTAGATAACAAGATAGAATGTGGTATGATTCTAGAGTAGCGTTTAGAATTAGAAATGCGTAACATTTAAATGACAAAAAAATTCAGTCTCATTTAAACCCAGAAGTGTATAAAGCACAGAGTTAAGAAACAAAATTTCTCATTTCTCTTGTGTTTTTTGTGAGTGTTGATGGGTTTAAGTATTAGTGGATAGATACCACGTATGTTGCATATCCAAGCAAACTATTGTGTTCTTGGGGCCTACTGACCCAACAGCATAGAAATGGAGGAAGAAAGAGCATGCGGAGATGGTGTCTTACCAGCATTTCTTATAAAAGTTCGTATGTGTTTCTCTCAGTACACAGGGAGAACTATTTTAATTGTGCCGGTAATTCTTTCAGCCATCTCGTTTACGAGATGAGAGTGACTTGGGATATGTCGCAGGTTTACAACGTACAATGCTATTCATACGAGTAGAAATGTATCTTTGTTGTCCTAGTTTGTCTATAACTAAACACCACTTAGCCCTCAAGCCTTCATTTCTGGTAGGCAATGTGAAAATATTGTTATGCCAAAATAACTCAGTCTACTGTGTTTAGAACTAAGTCTTTCAGGTACATATTTGGGCATTACCAGTCCCCCCTATTTCTGCCTTTCTTCCCAGGGGAGACCTGGGGTGTGCATCTCCTCTGTGTGCTCCCTGGCTCTGTGCTCACCCCAGCCATGGTGTGTCTCGTCCTTGCTTGTATTTGGGCACAGTGACAGTATCCCACTGGTTGGCAATCCAGGATCCATGTCCACACTCTCAATATTGCCCTTGACCCAACCCAGGCTGCTACTACTGGGGGAGTCACTACTGGTCTAGTGACCCCCTCAGGATGTCTGAGCTCTGTGGGGGGCTCAGGAGCCCTCAGCGCCTTTGTCCACTACAGGAGGGAGCCGGAGGGAGAGCGGTGTTGAGGTCATTTCCAGGCCCATCCCCATAGACTTTTTTTTTTTTTTTTTTGAGATAGAGTCTCACTCTGTCACCCTGGGTAGAGTGCTGTGGCATCATCATAGTTCACGGTAACCTCGAACTCTTAGACTTAAGTGATCCCATTGCCTTAGCTTCCCAAGTAGCTGGGACTATAGGAACTTGCCACAGTGCCACAGCACCTGACTAGTTTTTCTATTTTTTTGAGTAGAGAGAGGGTCTCACTCTTGCTCAGGCTGGTCTCTGATTCTTGAGCTCAGGGAATCTACCCACCTAAGCCTCCCAGAGTGCTAAGATTACAGACATGAGCCTCAATGCCTGGACCATAGACACTTACTTTGAGGCAATGGCTGCCCTTGATTCAGTGGTTTGGAGCTTCAGGGCCATTTTGAATCATTAGGTATAAATATAAGTCATCAGTTACTACTACTTCAGAATATTCTACACCTTAATCTGCTCTTCTCTCATTCTGACTCATGTTATTGGATGCTGAATGCAATTATAGCATTTGAAAGACATGTTGTTTTTATCAGAAATATTGTCCCTAAATGTGAGCCAACCATGTAATCTAATGCCTAACCAAAGTTGAAAGAAATGTTGGCTAGGTTAGATTACCCAGATACAGTGTGTGCTGTTTGCCAGCGTGGTACCCTCCTAGGGAAATTTCAGAGCTGCTTTTGCTTATTCATGATTTTCACCTTATATTCTGATTTTATAATCTAGGCCTTTTGAAAATGTGACACCACTGAATTTTTTCTGCTCTGCATTTGATGGTTTTTTCCCCCCTGCTCTGTGCTCATTGATTAGATTGCTGAAATAACGTACACTGCCTAAAAGAAAATGAAAGCAAATTTTTTACAGCATTGCCAGAAGCAGAATTTTTCCGAAAAAGTTGAACTAAACCCGTTGAAGAAGTCAGAAGGTGGGTAGCCAATAAGAGGGCAGAGATGTGCCTGTCTTGTCCTCCTCTGAAGCCCCAGCATCTAGGCATTGTATTTTGCAGATATTGGGTGCTCAATGTGTTTGTTGAAAAAATGAATAAGCAAATTAACAAACCTCCAAACATCAGTTTGTATTAATAGGATACAGAATATACTGGTTATTAAAAAGAAATCGTTCAGTTTGAGCAAAGTAAGCTGGCTTCCAAGGAAGCTGCCCACCATAGAGTCTGCATACCAGAGCTACTAACTTTTAGACTGTCCTGACTACAAAAGAGAAATAAAAAGGAAATAGCATATCTGTACAAGATCAGACAAATTCAGTTCACAAACGCATCCTAGGAAAAGTGCTGCATACCCCATTGCTGAATATTACTGTGGTCACCTTCAAAGTACTCCCTGGGGAAGCTGTGCACTGATGCCATGCCTTGCCCACCCTCCCAAGCAATTCTGGAACTTTTTTCCTGGAATGATTGTCATCATATGAGGCCTTACAATTAAGTTCACGAACTCAACCTAGGAAAAGTGCTACATACCTCACTGCTGAATATCAATCACCACAGTCACCTTTGAAGTACTTCTGTGGGAAGCTATGCACTGATGCCAGCATCTAGTCCACCATTCAAAGCACTTTTTCCATATATACTTTGGATTGGACTGCCTCCCGTGAGTTTGCATGCTAGTCAAACTCCCATGATGATCAGCCTTTTAATTTTACATTAAGGAGTTACATTTACTCTGTACAGAATTTTCTGTGGTGTCCATTATAATTTCAGTCAACTCAGCCCACAGAGACATAGACATACTTCTTAGGAAAGGTCTCTGAATAACCCCAAGATGCTCAAGGTATGAACAATCACCTTTAAGCCTTCATTCAAAGCAATAGTCATGCTTCTATGCCAGGTCTTTTTAAAAAGGCCTATGTCTTTGGTCTCTAGACCCACAGAGATCTGAGGCAGCAAGCCTCAGAGGGACGAGGATGTCTGCAGAGGCAGCACTCAGGCCACCGGAGACTCACCAGTTTCTAGATGTTGGAGGAACACAAGGTGAAGTTGCAGCACACCTGTGAACTGGACATTTCCCAGCCTGGCTTCCTTTCCTTTGGAGTCGCCCCTTCCTCTTCTCTATGTGGTTCTCAGGTCATTACTCCAAGCACAGTGGCCCCAGCCTATAAGGGCAGAGGTGATGCTCAACCACCTTTGAAAGAGGGATGAGCCCAGGCTGGTGCTGAGAGGTGCTCTTGGCCGTGACCAGCTGGGAGTGCTGCTCCCCTAGCACAAGCAGAGAGACACCTTCAGAGGCCCTTTTTTTGTTGTTGTTGTTGAGACAGAGTTTCACTTTGGGGTCCTCCATAGAATGGCAGAGTGCCATGGCGTCATAGCTCATGGCAACCTCAAATTCCTGGGCTCAAGTGACCTTCTTGCCTCAGCCTCATGAGTAGCTGGGACAACAGGTACTTGCTACATTGCCCAGCTATTTTTAGAGATGAGGTCTCACTCTTGCTCAGGCTGGTCTCAAACTTCTGAGCTCATACAAATTGGTTTGTGCTGCTTTGATAGCCTATAACTCACTCTGTCTTACGTCTTAGCCGAATTGCGTCCCTTGGTTCATTGTAAATGCGAAATTAGAAGTCAGTTCTTACTCATCTTTGCATCCTGGTAGCTCCCTTTACATACAGTTTCTTCTCAGATTAGGCCCTCTGACAAGGTTGGTGAATTTCCTGGTGTATAGAATGTCTCCAACTAGTCTCCACCTAGGCTATGAGCAGATTTGTGATTTTTTTGTGTCCCTAACACCACCATGGATGCGGACCTTCGTTCAGATAAGCATTCCATTTCTGGAAGGAACGAAATGCACACACCAAGGTATTACACGCTGCAAAGCCCAGAGTACAGCAATGGCTTCAGACGCACAGATGACCAGTAGAGAAAGTTGACTAGTTGCTCTTCCTCTGCAGCCTGAAGCGTGAGATGTCCTGAGGACTATATACCTTAGCAGGTTTGAACCCAGCCGCTGGAGTGCACAGCCATTTCAGATTCATTTCTCTTGTGTCTCCAACAACATAATACTAACCACCACTAACTGCTGTTGAGCGTGTGCTGTGATGCCAGGAATTGATTTAGTGCTTTGCATACATTTTCAATTAATCCTTACTCGAGGCATGGACTATTATTATCTTCCTTGTACAAAAGTGGAAACACCAGCACAGAGAGATTAAGCAACTTGCCCAAGGTCACACAGTGAGTAGTTGGTGGGGCTTGGTTTGTACCCGAGCTGGATGCTCCAGAGCTTGCTCTCTTAATGGTCTTGCTCTGCTGCTGCTGTGTTACATGGTCAGTACACCCATAACAAAGGCTCTACCCGCCAGGTTGGTATCCTGTTTAATAGCTAACCCATAAAGGTAATGTTGTATAATGTGATTAAAATGTTTTTAAAAATTGCAGCCTGTAATTGAGTGCATCTTTAGCTGCAGTGTGCAGGGGAATGAGCTACAATGTTCTACCTGAATCCCATGCTCTTATAATCCAAATTTCCAAAACAAGTTTAGGCCTATCGGTGTTTGAAATCTGCTTCTCAGTTCTGCACTTGTGATTTTACAATGACTTCCGCATTCATTAGCATCTTATTAATGGGCCAGTATATGGGAACAGTTGTACTATGATTTTTTTTCTTTTCTGTTAAAAAACCACAGGTCTACAGAATGAAAATGCTAAATCGAATGAGTGTAACCTGGAAAGTAATTTCATGGGCTGTAGTACTTCGATGGCAATAATTTTTGGATGTCAAAAGGATAAGGACACAGTTTTCTGCTTCTAATTTTATTCTTAGAAAATGATGGTATTGAGCTGTCCAAAGAGAGCTCCCGTAGATTAATTCCAGTTTTTCTTTTGTAGAGGAGATTTAAGGGAAGTCTTAATCTGCTTTATATTTAACTCTTATCTCCAGACTATGAATTAAAATTAGAATGCTGGACACTAGTCTCACCTCCCCAGTTCCTCTGAGGGTTCAAGTTACTCCAGGGTAAGGAAGGGCTAAGGGGGATCCAGTTTCTCTCTAGTTTAGTGCCCCTCACTGGCTTTTCAAACAGCTACCATTTCCTAAATTTTCATCCAAGAGCCACATATTAACTTGTCTAAATGAGAAGTCCTTCTGTGATTCTTGAATGGCATTCAGCACTTTCCTCAGGTACTTTTCACTTTTCATGGAACTCAATCCAGAATCCTTTCAGAATCTATAGTCTTGAAAATGTTCTACTTCCTCTGGATCCTTCAACATCCATGCTTCAGGTGGAGTGAAAGGTAACATGCCTTTAATTTTCTTTCTCTTCAGTTGGTAAAAGTTGCTCTGGGGTATGTCCCCTGATTTCCCTTGTTTTCCTCTCCCACTCTTTCCTCTTCTTTCTCCCACCTCCATGCCTTTTCCTAGTCTTCATTTCCCTTCCCTGTGTCCCTCTTTCTTCCCTAAACCAATGTCTGAGACAGCAGGAAAGGATGGGGAGGGTTCAGGCATGGGGAGAAGTGGGGTCAAAGATGTTTTCCCCAGCCTGGCTCCCTTTCCCTTGGAGGCCACCCTTCACCTTCTCTATGTGGTTCTAATGTCAGTACTCCAAGCACAGCAGCCCCAGGCACTGGATGCAAGTAACAGAACATTCAACTAAAAGAGCCATAAGCAGTAAAGATGTTTATTATGTCACATAATAAGTTGAGAGGTTGAGTGATCACTGGATGATTCAACAAGCCTTTCCATCTTTCCTCTGTCTTCTCTCTAGGATATTGAATTTTATCCTCAGGCTGCTCCCTCATGGTTACAAGATAGCTGCTGCAACTCCAGACATAACATCCCTCACAGCGACATCTATAATGGTTTCCTATAGCTTTTGTAACTAATGCCACAAAGTAGGTGCTTAAAACAACAGAAATGTATTCACTCACTGGTCTGGAAAACAGAAGTCTGAAATCTGTATCACTGGGCTGAAATCAAGATTTTAGTCAGGCTGTACTTTACTGCCTCTGAATGCTGTAGGAGAGAATCTGTTCCTTGCCTCTTCAGCTTCTGATAGCTATCAACATTCCTCGGCTTGTGGCCACATCAGTCCAATCTGTGCCTCTGTCTTCACATTCCCTTCCAGGTGTGTGTATGTCTTTCCTTCTGTCTATATCAAATCTCTCTATCTCGCCCTTGTAAGGACACTTGTGATTACATTTAGAGCCCCTCTAGACAATCCAGGATAATCTCTCCATCTCATGATCCTAAACTTAATTCTATCTGCCAAGACCCTTTTCCCATATAAGGTAACATTTACAGGATCCAGGAATCAGCATCTGATCTCTCTCAGGGCCATTACTTTTGCCTACTATAATGTGCAAAGGTAGAAAGGGCAATTAAAGAATGTCCTCATCTGTAATTTCTTTCTTTTTTTCCTTTTTTTAGATAGAGCCCCACTCTGTTGCCCAGGTTAGAGTGCTGTGGTGTGGAGCAACCTCAAACTCCTGGGGTCAAGTGATCCTCCTGCTTCAGCCTCCCAAGTAGTTAGGATTACAGGTGCAAAAGCCCAGCTAATTTTTTCCATTTTTCAGTAGAGATGGGGTCTTATTCATGCTAAGGCTGGTCTTGAATTCCTAAACTCAAGGGATTCACTTGCCTTGGCCTCTGAGAGTGTTAGGATTACAGGCATGAGCCACTGTGCCTGGCCTCATCTATAATTTCTTAACAGGGGGAAAACCTGTCCCAAAATATTGCCTCCTGGTCCTGTTGGCTAGGGTTGGCCGTTGCCATGTATGTGGCCTCTGTGGGGGAAGGAAGGCTCTATCAGCAAGAAAAGTGGTGAGATGGAAGACTATGGGTTAAAGATCATCAGGTTTTGGTGATCTTTTTATCATCCTCTCTTCCCCTATCTTTCCTTCTCTTTCTCTTCTCTTGTGCTTTTGTTTCTATGCTTTTTTCACTTTGTTAGGAGTTGCCCCAGGGTAAAAAAGGCTCTGAAATGATATATTAGTATCATCAAGCTTTCATTCCTATCTCCTATGTTTTCTTTCTATTTCTGAAAGGAAATATCAAAACTAAAAAGAGCACTTTTTTGTTTCATAACTTTCCACAAGGGGCACAGAAAACATCCTCTTGAGGAAAAAAACATACAACCTGATCATTTGTCTCAGGGTCTGAGTTGAACAGAGAAAAGGTGGCCATGAAAAGAAGTTTGGGCTGGTGATTTACCACCCCACACTTCTTCAACTTTGCTGTCCATGGGGAAATTCAGGGAATAAAACCTGATTGCTTATTCTCCTGCCTAAAATCCCTCAGTGTCTCCTTTCCAGCCTTTTCTCTCACCTGCTTCTGGTGACCATCCTGGCTCACTGCCCCCGGACCATTTCCCACCTGCAGGTTGTTCTTTTCTGGTCTGACCTTCCACCTTGTTCTCCCAACAAATGCTCCTCCACCTCAAGGCTTGGCTCAAGTCTCTTCCTTTCTTCTGTGAAGCTTCTTGTCCCTCTTCACCCCCCTTCCCCAAACTGACCTTTTTTCTTCATTTTGTCCTCCATATTTTTAATATGTCATGTGTCACACTTTATTACAACATTATTGTACATATTTGTACCCTTCTATTAATATCTGACTCTAAGCTCACTGAAAGCAGGCATTGTGCATGCTCATTCTTTCACTGCCCCAGTGATACATGGACACTTTCTTTTTGTAAAAGAATCAGTTCACACAGAAACAAAACATGAAAGTTTCCCTTCACTTCAAATCCCCTAAGTCTGCCATCCTTCCCACATTGTATTTACACTTGAGCCTTCAGTGTCTAATTTAGCAGCTGGCACACAGATGCCCCATAACTGTTCTTTGTTGTTGTTGTTTTGTTTTGTTTTGTTTTGCTTGAGACAGACTCTTGCTCTGTTGCCCAGGCTAGAGTGTGGTGGCGTCATCACAGCTCACAGCAACCTCAAACTCCTGCGCTCAAGTGATCCTTCTGCTTTAGCCTCTTGAGTAGCTGATCCACTGTGCCCCATGAATTTTTCTATTTTTAGTAGAGATGGGGGTCTCACTCTTGCTCAGTCTAAAACTCCTGAGCTCAAGCAATCCTTGGCCTCCCAGAGTGCTAGGATTATAGGTGTGAGTCACCTCCCCCATAACACTTTTTGAATGAATGAATAAATGAATGAATGATTATTCTTTCAAGGTGGTTCTCTCAACTAGGACACAGCTAATCATGAATCTGAGTTTAAATCCCATTCACAACTTGAGCTCCCTTGCAGCAAAGTTGCATTGCAAGGTTGCATCACAAAGAATGTGCTCTCTTGTGATTTATTTTTGGTAACTCACTGTCTGGGTCTTCAGTCTCCTGTAAGTCCTGTTTACTTTGACTACTCAAAGCTCTGCGCCTCTGCTGGAGCAGTTTACATTTGGCGGAAGTTTTCCCACTGCCTGTGCAGTGTAAATTGGTTTCTAAACAATCTTGCCCACAGTTTCCATTAATATTGTACTAGGGAGGAGGCAGGATACAATATACAAAGTAGCAGGAGTTACTTTTGGGGATGATTGGATATGGTGAAGGAGCCAAGGACAAAGGGTAATTTATTTCAAAGAGAGTCAACACCTTTGCTTTCGCTAGCTCTTGCAGTTAAAAAATAGGACTGGTAATTGGACTTGCTTTATGAAAATCTCATTAGCATTAGCATATAACTAAAATGCACAGCTCCATAGTTAATTGCAATCCTGCACTGCGGTTAACAACTACAGTGATGACATTTGCATATTGCACATAAAATTAAAAATGCATGTCAGATAGGTGCTCTTTCAGAAAAAAAAATCCTTGAATAACATTGCATTCACTACAATAATCAGAAAGATTTTGAATTTGAATGGAAATTATATGTATAGTATGAGCTTTAGAAAGACAGAGGAGTCTGATCAAAGAGAAGGGGAGACTAAATCTGAAACATTGCATAGTCAAAACTCTAGCAGCTGGGATCTTCTTCAAGGGCAGGAACATGTAATGCTGAACTGTGTGTGCTTTGTGCAAATGTAACCCTTTCATCTGTCTCATCCTGGAGGCATCAGATTCATCCTGGAGCTTTTCCTCTAGACTGTAAGCTTCTTGAGATCATGGACTTGACCTCTGTAAACCTTTGTACCCCCAATGCTCAGCACATAGCAGGCATTCAGTTATTTGTAGACACGAACCAACTCAAGCCCTCTAACTGAATCCAATAGACACAAGAGGGTATGAGATGGAGGGTTAAGAGTGGGATGTTGTCATGTCTACATGAAGCCTGGCTCTGTCATTAACCTTGAGCCAGTACTTCAACTTCCCTAAGCCTCTCTTTCCTCCCCTTTAAAGTAGTTTCTGCTTGGCTCAGCGCTTGTAGCTCAGCGGTTAGGGCACTAGCCTCATGCACCGAGGCAGGCGGGTTCAAACGTGGCCCCAGCCTGCTAAACAACAATGACAACTGCAACAACAACAAAAAATAGCCAGGTGTTGTGGCAGGCGCCTGTAGTCTACTTGGGAGGCTGAGGCAAGAGAATCACTTAAGCCCAAGAGTTAGAGGTTGCTGTGAGCTGTGACACTATGGCACTCTACTGAGGTGATATAGTAAGGGTTACATAGTGAGACTCCCTCTCAAAAAAAAAAAAAAAAAAAAAAATTGTTTCTGCCTTACAGTGTTTTGGAGAAGATTCAGAAAGATAATACATGTAAAGTATTTCACACAGCCCAGTGCGTGGTACATTACAGGCACTATTATTATTGTTGTTACTGTTGTTTTAAGGTTAAAGATCATGGGAAAGGGCAAGTCGAAGTTGGGGTACAAATCACTTTATACGTTAGTCCTAATGTCAGTCAATTACAAGACAGAACAATGTCACCATGAGTTATATCACTTCCCCTTGGGCTGATCACTTTTGTTCACCAAGAAGGAAAATGAGACACTGGGAAGGAAATGGAGGTGAATAAGACAATAGCATCAGTCTCTAGGTGGGATGATGCAAGGCCCACTGCCAGGCTTTGGGTATGAGACTTCTCTTGAAAAACAACAGCAAATTGTCTGCCTCTTGGGAGATAACAAGAGGCGGGAAAGAAACCCGGTCAGGAAAGAAAGGCAGAAGTGACAAGGCAGAGCTTTCTGCAGCAGAGTTGGGTGTTTTATTCTTCCTTCCTTCCTGATTCATTTCTTCACCAGCTAACATTGCTGTATCCATACCTACTCAGTGCACTGTGCAAGGAACCTGAAGGGACAGAGATGACCACAGACGTGGGCCTGACCAGTACGTAACTGGAAATTCTGGGCTAGAAATGAGGTGAAGGATCAGAGCTAAAGATCTTGGTGGAACTCAGAACCTAGGTGAACTGCTGTGGCCATTCACTGGGAAAAACTCCCACTTAGGGGGTGGGCGAGGGAACTGGCGCTAATAAAAGAAAGGGAGGTGAAGCAGTGTAGGAAGAACCAGGGCAGAAATGCCTGAGAAGCTGAAGGGAGAGAGAGCCTCAGCTTGCAGTGTGGTAGCTGACAGAGTCCAAGGATATTTGGATTTGGTGATAAGGAAGTCACTGGTGGCTTTTCTTAAAGAGGGAGATTACTGTAAAGTAGTATAGATGAGAACTTGACATCGAAGGGTGGGTAACAAATGAGAGGGTGTGGAGGAAATGTATGAAAATGTATGCTGTGCTTTGGCAGTAAAAGAAAAAGGCTCAGCCAGTAGCTTGAAGGCGTGGCAGAGCTGGAAAGGAATGTGGATAGGATTGGAGTGACCGAGAATAGAAGGAGCCAGTGAGAAGATAGTGAAGACATAAGTGATAGCTGGTGATGGCAATGCCCGCCCAACCAGCCGAGGTCCCCAGCTGCACCTGAGGAGGAGTCCTGTAGGCTGTTCTGTGGCACTGAGGACCTTGTCAGGGGTGGGGTGTCCCTTTTTCGTGTCTACACAGCCCTGACTCTTACTTGCATCCCCAAACATACTGAATCATAATTTTCACTTTTCCCACCTGTGTCCTCCTTTGCTGATGAACTCCAGAAGGTAGGAATCATCTCCTCAGCATCCCCAGCATCTAGTTCAGAGTCAGGCAAAGCCAGTAAAGATTGTTGAGCTCGGCTCGGCTTCTGTAGCTCAGTGGCTAGGGTGCCAGCCCAGAGCTGGTGGGTTTGAACCCAGCCAGGGCTTGCTAAATAACAATGATGCCCATAGTCCCAGGTACTTAGGAGGTGCCCATAGTCCCAGGTACTTGGGAGGCTGAGGCAAGAGAATCGCTTAAGCCCAAGAGTTTGAGGTTGCTGTGAGATGTGATGCCACCACATTCCACCAAGCAACATAGTGAAACTCTGCCAAAAAAAAAAAAAAAAAAAAAAAAAATTGTTGAGCTCAGCTACCCAGATCTGCATGGGTAACTTTTACCTTGGCTGGAGCTCCCAGTAGTTGCACAACCTCTTATAAATCCTCCTGTCTGCCCCCACCTCACAGGTATTTCATAATGAGGTGAGAGCTACAAGAAGTCTAGGTAGAGTTCACTTCTGCTCTCCCCCACCTGACTTTGGGCAGCAGACGAGAAGGTGTGCCCACCCTATGCTCAAGGAATTGTGCAAGGTCTTAACTAAAAATGAAGCCAAGAAGCCGTGATCCTATTCTTTCCTAGCTTTTCTTAGAGAGTCTCTCCCAAGTATTTCTATCCTCTGTCTATGCTTTTCATTCTGGCTAACCTGCTTTTTTGTTTTTGTTTTGTTTTGTTTAGCTTTCCACTTCCTGTGTCCTATTTCTACTTTGGAAGGCTGTTTTGAGACCTAAGCCTTTCTTGTGCCTTTACTTAATGGTTTTTGGAAGACTCACTATCTCTAAGAAAATAATCCTGAACCATAACTGACACCTGAAATTGAGTCAACACTTTTCACCCATTCTGTATGGGTCTGGTTTTCCCCATTCTGTATGGGTCTGGTTCATACAAGACCTCAATACCCATGAACTTCTGTATGAGAGCTAATCCCAGGGCCTGTGATTCAGAGTGATAGTTTGTCATGGAAAGGGTTGAAAATCACTACTTCAAGTTAAAGCTGTGTACCAGATTGTCCAAATTCTTTCCCCCCATAAGTCAATAACTTGCAAAGCCTTCTAATTAGAAACAAAGGAAAATTTCCTTTTTTACTTGTGCTTTAAAAATAGTTATTATTTCTTTTTTCCAGAAATTTTTACTAGTAATCACTTCAGGTCTAATCCCCTGCTATTCCATCTGAACATGACTTTCCACATGTTGTTAGGACACGCCTGGCAGTGACCCAGGAGCACAAAGGGGCAAGTAAAGTGGGTGCGGTTTTCCTGCTGTGACGGGTTGGCCTCCTCCAGGAGGCTGCTGCACACTCCCCTCACTGTGCTGTAGTTTGGAGAGCCTGGGGTCCAAGCTAAAGAAGCATTGACTCACAGCTAGAAATCGTGAATTGGGTTCGTTTTCCTTCTTCTTACTCTGGCTTGTTCTGGTTTTCCTGGCACAAGGGCATCCTCTCCCAGGATGGCCGCTTAGCTCAGCTGAAGAAAAAGGCTCAGCCAGTAGCTTGTTTGCTGTTTGCTGATACCAGGCTTATTTGGTTGATCTGAAAATTCACATAAAACAAAGAGTTTTTAATTCTTCCTGTGCTAAATATGCCTCAAACACCAAAACTGCCTTAACACCTAAGCCAAGTTCAATAAATGACTCTGTCCCAGGCACAAGGGAGTAGCCCACCTCTCGTCAGTGCTGCACTACAGTGGGGACTGTCAGACATTCTGCTTTTCACCTCCAGTGTTTGGCCCCGACTGGCACAAGGCCCTCTACTTGCTCAGTGGGGTTCAGGACTTCATGTGGGAGACTTGGGTGGGGACGAGCAGCATGCATGCTGCCTCCTACGTCTCTGCAAGGCTGTGGGGAACTGAGACGTCCCTGACAGGCTGCCTCTCACACTCGGTGCGACTACCAGCAGCGTCTGCTCTGGCTTGCCCTGTGGGCTGGCTCTGCCTTTTCCCTGAACCAGTGCCCCTTACTGGGGGAGAGCCACACCATCTCCACAAGGGCTGTGTTGGGGTCACTGTGTGATACTGTGTTATGGTAGCTCACAGCTCCGCTGAGCAACCTGAAGACATTGTTCTGTTCAGCCTGTTTCCTCTGCAGCTCGCCAAAGAAGGAGCTGCATGTTCCTCCTGCTGTCAGCTGCTGCCCCTAGGTGTCTGGCCCAGCGGGCTGTGTTGTGGCAGGTTCTGCTTTAGTACCAACAGGCTGGCCCTCTCCCAGCTTCTCACTGTTGGCGGACTCATCTTGCTGTTGTATGTTGAGTGTGAGTCAGAAGTGATGCTGAGGAAACCTCAGGCAGGTCATGACAACAAGGGTAGACCCAAACCATAAGGGGACAGTGGGCCTGACCTCTGCTCCGCAGAGCGGTGGTGTGTCCTGGTGCTGGGTCTCACATTAAAATGCCATTCAATTATTACTGTGTACTCACCACTGGGCTGGGCTGTCAGAGGCCCAGAAGAGATATCTGTTAGTTTCTGTAGGAGTTATGGCCAGCAGCCCAGCTTCTTAATTAGGTTTAGTTTGAAAATAAATGCCTCACTGGACAGTGACACTTATCAACTCTTTTTTGGAAGAAAATTTTTGCTTTGAGTGGGCTGATGTGTGACTTTAATATTCTTATCATTAGTCTTGAGTATGGTGCTAATTATTCAAAGTTTCCCTTCATCTTTTTTGTGTGTGTTCTTTATAAAGCAGCAGCTGGTGAGTGACTGTATCAGGGCTATTAGATAATCCCCATGTTCTTCAAGGTTAAATTTCCTGGAAACAAACTTCTAGTCTTCATGTGTCCTTGCTGTGCTCTTTAAAGACACTGAAAATGAATGTTCCACAAAACCCTGTCTTGCTCTGTGGCAATGAGATCAGACAGACCTCCCCATGAGCCTGACTAAAGCTGCCATTCAACTGTGGGGTGGCCTTGGGAACCTGGAGATATTTGGAGCATGCTGAGTCACCACCACAGCTCAGGCCCAAGGGTGCCTGTCACCACTTTAGCACATTGGTGGTACAAAGGTCATGTCACCATGGGAGGGCCCAGAGTGAGGGCCAGTCATGGGGCTGTTTCCCTGGTAAAAAGAACAGTAAGTAGTCTTCCTTTTTTTCTTCTTTCTTTTCTTTCTTTCTTTCTTTCTTTCTTTCTTTCTTTCTTTCTTTCTTTCTTTCTTTCTTTCTTTCTTTCTTTCTCTCTCTCTTTCTCTCTCTCTCTCTCTCTCTCTCTCTCTCTCTCTCTCTCTTTCTTTCTTTCTTTCTTTCTGTTTTACTTGGTCACCCTGGGTAGAGTGCCCTGGTGTCATAGCTCACTGTAACCTAAAACTCTTGGGCTTAAGTGATCCTTTTGTCTTATCCCCTTGGATAGTTGAAACTACAGGTGCCCACCACAGTGCTTGCCTACTTTTTTCTATTTTTAGTAGAGATGGAGTTTTTTTTCTTGGTCAGGCTGTTCTCAAACTTCTAAGCTCAGACAATCCACCCACCTTGGCCTCCCAGAGTGCTAGGATTATAGGTGTGAGACACTGTGCCCTGCCCTAGTTATTTCTTATTAGAGGGACTATCCTAATGGAAAATGCTTCTTCATTAAATATGATTTTATCTGTATAGAACTTTACTGCTATGACTGGTGGGGTCAATTTCCATTGGCATCTGAGAGCTGGAAAGTGACATCTGTCATAACAAGTTTTCAGAGAAAGAAGTATTTTCTTCCTTATGTTGGTCAAAAGCCAAGATATTAATTGCCAACCAATAAAGGTACAGCCAAGGGGAAAAAGAATTATTAAGAATTTTAATTGCCCCTAAAATTCCAGATAAAAAATTTTACATTCAGTTACACCTGATGTAGCAGAAAACTCCAAGGGACTATCTAAATTCTTTGACCAAATCAGAATTCGGTTTATTTAACATTCCCTAGAAATATATCATTGGCTGGAACTCATACATGTGTTTGTTATGCAGAGTTTTTCTCAGTGTCACCTCAGATAGGTTGTAATAAAATGAAACATATATGTGGTGTGTATTTGTATATGTTTATATTCATATCAGTCTGATATATGAGCCTTAGGGTACTGAGTTATTTTCAAAGACACAAACTTTATGGGAGGGTAATTAGCATGCAAAATATCAAATTATTTTTGAGGTACGCCGACATTTTATGCCAAATGAATGTGAAATTTAGCTGAAGAAAATAGTAAATTAAATATGGTGGAAAAATATTAACCAACTATATAAAAAGGTCAGCAGTTCAAGTTGTGGAATCTGAGTTATTTCTTTTTCATTGCACAAGATTGTATTTATTAGCCTTGTTGTTATATAGTCAGAGTTTCTCCCACATTATAAAGTGTTGATAATGTTTTCAATCCATTACTACCCACTGGAGTGTAATGTAAATTCTTGCATGTGCTTTAATAATCCTTTGGAAACCATCCTTTGAATCGCTTTTCATAGAGTGAGAAGGAATTACTTTCTATGTTCCAAATGTTTTACATTAGGACTAAGATTAAGGAAAAGAATAGAATGTGTGTGTGTATGTGTGTGTGTGTGTGTGTGTGTGTGTTACATACACACACACACACAGACACAAGAACCGGAAATGTCTGAGTCAGCTCAGATTTCCGTCAGAGGAGGCAGACGGAAGCATAGCCTGACAAAATGAGTGGTGGTAGAAGCCACAACCTGGGACTACAGTAGCAGATGGTTTATAAGATGGTGCTCAAAGGTTGTCTTGGATTTTAGTTTATATCTTAAAGAAAATTTTACACTATTTGAGAAAAACAGATTAATAATTTGTATTTCACAATATAGTGCATGCAGAGCATGTAATACTACTCCTGGGACATGTTGACCTCACTTTGGGATGTTGGAAGCAGGGGTGGCATAACGATACAGAAGGCAGCTTTCCCTCCCAATGCTGTGGTTAAAGGAAAGGGATCTGATCCTTTGGCTTTCCCATCCATGACTGTAAGTTGATTCATTATACATTCTTTCAACAAATATTTATCGAGTATCCATTATGCCATAATGGTCTTGGAAATAGTTTCTTGTGAGTTGTGATATGCAACAGATTAATATTAACTGTTGAATTAACAGGAGAATCTGAATACCAATCAATATAAGAATTCAGGAGCAGTTTAGACTTCTCCCTCAGACATGCCAAAGAACCCGGCTGTACAGAAATTAAAGTGGATAAGCATTTTGCTAATTGGGCATGTTGCTTGCTTCTTGGAGGATGAATAGGTAAAGAAGTGCACCAGCAAAGGGTAAGTCTTCGAAACTAAGGCTTTCTTTTTGAGCTATAGACGAAAATAGACTTGTTTATAGAGGGCTAGTAACAAAAAAAAAAAAAAAAAAAAAAAAAACCCAGCTTCAAGTAGGGACAAGAGGGTCTTGATTGAGAAGGAGGTGAACTTATGATTCAGAAGTTTAGAGTCAGCACATCTAAGTGAGCCTGGTTTTAGACCATCCATTGTTTTTCTATGACCCATTTAAGATGCCTTACAGCATCAGAAGCTGTAGAACTAAAGCTCAAAAATGCAGGAAAATTAACTAAAGAAAGAGCAACACTTAACAGCAGGGTCTTAGTAAGTATGATCCAAAGGAAATTTGCTTCTTTTTGTTGTTGTGTAAGTGTGGTTCTTTTGAAATATGAATGTAGTATTTCTATTAAAATATTTTGCAAAATTAAGGCAGCTCCTTTGTTTTTCAGGATTATGTTGTCATGAACCACTGACATTATGCTTATTATAACTAGGTAAGTGGGATGAAGTTCTGAGAATGATGGCATTTACATGCAAAAACAAAACTGATGTAAATCATCATAAAACAAATATGTCATAAGCGAATGCCCCATGGCTATTACACAATTTTAATTGGTAAAAGGCAGAGGCTTTCCATCTAGGAAATGATGTGAGGCTGGTCTGTTCTGAAATAGACACTGACTAGATTTTTGTGTTCTTCAACACACCTATAGGTAGTGGAGTAAAAGCCAAAGGATCTTGGAGGTTGAGAGTCCTAATGGCAATAGTCATAGCTGGAGACTTAATAATGCTTTTCCTGACTATGTTAAAGCCCATGTAAAATAGTAACATTGTTTCATTGCCTAATGCACCTAAATCATCCAGCTATTTCTGTTGTGAACGATTTAGATACAATTCCATTACTCTGTAGGAAATAGCCCAGATAAACTCTTGGAATATCTCCAAGTTCTATGATTCCCTTGGCAAGACTATATGTAATAGGTGATACACACATGCATACACATAATAATGTATGTATATAACGTATAAATTACATGTGCCTAAGACTGTGCCCCTTCAGTAACTCCATTTTCTACTTCAAATATTGGATCAGTTTCTGAGTACTGAGCTACCAGAAACAAGCTATGGAGCATGGTGGAGATATTGGGAGAAGGGAGCAATTGGGTACTCCCACTACAAGCACTGTTCATGTTGTAAATAAATAACGTCGTGCACATATTTGTACTCTTATTTTTAAGTACATGTAAGTATATAATAATTAATAGATTATTCATTAAAGAACATTACTTGGTTTATAGAAGCCTTTATCTTTATTTATTTTCCCACTCAACTGAATACTGAACGTACAATCAGTATAAAATAGAGAGTCCTCAAAGACAGTTGACATTAGAAAGGAATCCTCAAACTTGTTACTGGAAAAATAGAGGTGTTAGATGTGGAAAGACCTCTTTGAGGTTACATTTTTCTCTATTTTTCCCCAGGGAACTATCAGTAGAAGATGCATCTGTAATATTCTAGGATGTTCCACTAGATCATATTGTATCTGTTTCCACAAAATGGAAATGCCTATATTTTACATGCCTACATTTAATTATGGAACCCTCTAAACAGGAAAAATTATAACTCTTATCAATTTGAGAATATATAATCTTTTAAAAACACATTTAAGATATAAGCCATATGTTAAATTGAGTAAATCAGGTATTGAAATATTGTGCTTTACTTTCAAATATAGTATCCCAGTATTTTTTAAAGTTATAAAAAATCAATGGCAGCCAAAGTGTATTGGAATAAATTATCAGGCTTATCGCTCAGCTGGAGGAAGATATTATTTTGACAGTTGGAATTTGACTAATGATAACCAGATAGGAAGTGAATAATGAGATAATACCCACAGTTTGAGGGCAAGGACCTTGTCTTTGGCCTGTAAGCCCACATGACCAGTCCTCACATCCACCGGCACCAGTGCTGGCCAACTGGCCCTGGAGGTGGATTGTCAGGTGGGCTCCTTAGTGTCACTTCTAACTCCAGTACTGCAGTCATCCTTCTTTGGACCGTGAGGATTATCCACTGAAGATAGTTTTCAGCAATTTTAATCTCCACACCCTCCTCTTCCTCTCGTGGTAGTTATTCATTCATTCAAAATATTTATGGTATTCCAGGAGCCACACTGGATGTTGGGGATACAATGGTGAAGAAACACAGATGGAATCAAATAATCACACAATGAATACATGATTACAAAGTAAGATATGTGCTGTGAAGGCAGGATTAGGCCATGACAGCATTTAATAGAGGACCTTGAACTCAGGTGGGAAGTTAGGGAAGGCAGTCCTAAGGAAGTCCAGCTTGAGTACGATCTAAAATTTCACTGACAAGGCCAGGCATGGGGGCTCATGCCTGTAATTATAGCACTTTGGGAGGCCGAGGCAGGTAGATTGTCTGAGCTCAGGACCAGCCTGAGCAAGAGCAAGACTCTGTCTCTAAAAATAGCCGGGTGTTGTGGTAAGTGCCTGTAGTTCCAGCTACTTGAGCGGCTGAGGCAAGAGGCTCATTTGAGCCCATGAGGCTGAAGTTGCTGTGAGCTATGATGACCTGGCACTCTACCCACGGCAACAAAGTGAGACTCTGTTTCTAAATAAATAAATAAATAAATCTTCATTGACAAAAATAGTAGCTACTTTGTGTGGTTATTTTGATTAATTGAAATTAAATAAAATTAAAATTCAGTTTCTCAGTCACACTAGTCACATCTGAGTGCTCAGTAGTCCACAGTATTGGTATATAACAACGGCATCATGCAGGAGGTTCTATTCACTAGCATTGATCTAAATGACAAACAGGAGTTAACCAGGGCAGTGTGAGCAAAGCCCTTATAAGCTGAGATAATGTCATGGGCAAAGGCTCTGTAGTGGGGGAGAAAGTTTATAAATTGTTACTGAAATTATAGGCCATGGGGGTTTAGCTGGGTCAGAAAGAAAGGGATGAAAGAAGACAGCTTAGAATTGCTAGAAAGTGTAACTGACTAAAAATAAAAATTTGAACACAGAATAGTCACAGTGGGAGGGACAAATTAAAGGAGAGGAAGGTGTGGTCAAAGAGCTGGATGCAGATGATAATAAGGCTGGATGTAACCCTGAAGGCAGGTAGCTGGGATGGAGAAAAGTTAAAGGTTGGTGGAGACGAGGAGGTTCTGAATCAGATGACCATTTCTAGGTCAACTCTGGATTTTGAAATTACTGTGAAGACTGACTGAGTTGGAGGTTGAGAAGAGCAGTCCCAGAGAGAGTCAGTGGGAGGTTCAGAGACGATGACTACCAGGAGATAGAAGACTCAGACTCAGACCATAGTGGACGAAGGACCTGGGAATGGCAGCAGAGGACAATGAGACACCAACCTCCTTATCCACCTGGTGTGAGAGAATAAACTACCACCACAGGAGAAGCAGTGTCCTCAGAGAAAGCTGGGTGTCATGTGAGCAAAACAGTGAAGATGAGGGAGTTTCCAGAGCCACAATGAAGGCTTGGGCAGGTGAGGAGGAAAACAGGGCACATCCCAGAGCAGGGGAGTAATTGTATGAGAGGGCGAGGGCTGAGGGCTGAGGTAGGTCTATATTTTGTCATTAACTGATAGAAAGTAGGTTGATAAGTGTGAGAGTATCCCTGGCACTAGCGGCGGAAGGACTTGGCTCACTAGAACTGAGGTGAGGCCTTCCTGAAGGAGCTTCTCTGTGGCCCACCTCATGGGATGCTCTTGAGCCAGAGGTTGTGGTTCCAGCCCTGTACAGCTTGGTCTCAGAGGCTTCAACCCCTTCTGGAGCGTTGACTATCTCAAAGGTGTTATAAATCCCACAGATTGAGTCCTGAGATACTGAGAACCCCAGAGGCTGGGGATTTGTTAGTTTAATTCCAGAGAAGAGGAGACTGGTAATCCTAGGAGATGCATCTCCATACACAAACAGCCTGGGGTGTGCAGGTCCCCACACAAGAGATATGTGCCATTTCCCAATCTCTCTGAGTAAACAGCACGTTCTCATTGGTCTGTGATCGTAGATCAGAGGATCTTACATTAGATACAATCACTGAGCTCTGAAATTCAAGAACTCTCGTTGTAGCACATCTTCAATTTTTAAATTGTGAAAACTTGCTAGAGCTGCAAGTTATATGCTATCTTTAATTTAGTTCTAACAAAATATAGCTAGAGGTTCTGTCACAAGACTAATAAGCATAAGTTATTTGGGAGGTTATTTATTATTTTAATTATGTGACATTATTTTTCCCCCCACAGACAAAGGCAATTGAAATGATTAACATTGAATCAGTATAAATAAACTGATTCCCAAAGGTTACAAATGTTGAAAATGTCAGGCATTTACTGAGCTTTTTACATGTTAACCAAAAGGGTTACTAAGGCAAGTACACAGAGACTACTCCTTATCAGCTCAGAGTCTGGCTAGAAGCAAACAGAATTCTAGAGATTAATTCATCAAATCCTCTCACTTTATAGATCAGGAAACTGATCCGTAGGTTAGATACAGTGACCATTTCCAGCGACTTTAACCCCTCCTGACAAAATGTCAGGCAAGAGTTAGGTAGTACCAGGAACCAGACTGAATGACAATATTATTGTAAGCATTAAATCTGCAGTATCACAGATCTTAGACTTTGACTTACTGTGGGGTTGTCTGATCTGGTGCTGGAATACTCTTGACAATGGCCTTGCGGATGGCCATATGCTGCTCAATGGCCTCCCCTGGTGGGATGCTGGACTCTCCCATAGCAGCCATTCTATTATACACTAGCTGTGTATGTTGGAAAGTCTGTATATACAGCCAGTGAAATTATGCCTAAGAATTCCACTCATGGGTTCTGCCTTCAGGAGATAAGACCTGCGAGTGTTAGTCCACAGCAATTATGTTTGAGCCAATTCTCTTCTTTTTTATTCCAAGATATCTCTAGTTCTCAGGGTTATATGTCATATGTGGGGCAAAGGTGAATGGGAAAAAATGGTAAAAAAAATTAATGGGCTATGGCGAATTATGAAAATTCAAGGAGGGTTTACTCTGGATCCTCAAATACAAGCTTCTCAACCTTTTGAGTCAACAGCCTGTCCTCATCAGTCCCTAACTGTAGATCAGAGGATTTTATATCAAATATAGTTTTGAGCTGTGATTCCAGAACTGTGGTTGCAGTGCATCCTTGATTTTTAAACTGTGAAAGGAACTAGCTATGCTGAAAAGAAATTAAATGTGTCAATTGTAACATGAAGGGGAGTACTAGTATCCAGTGGAATAAAAATTTATACTTTATAAAGTCTGTGGTCTGAGACTCCTAAGTTAACATCAGAACAGAATACTCAAAGCATAGCTTTGTTATAAAAAATAAAACCTTTTCTTGTTGTTTAACTTCTTCCTTAAATGAAGAAACAAAATGTCTCTTTCCACCTCTTCACTCTGTTGCCCTGGGTAGAGTGCTATGGCTTCATAGCTCACAGCAACCTCAAACTCTTGGACTCAAGAGAACCTCTCGCCTCGGTCTCCCAAGTAGCTGGGACTACGGGCACCTGCCACAATGCCCGGCTAATTTTTCTATTTTTAGTAGAGATTGGGTCTTGCTTTTGCTCAGGCTGGTCTTGAACTCCTAAGCTCAAGCAATACACCTTCCTCAGCTGTCCAGAGTGCTAGGATTACAGGCCTGAGACACTGCTCCAGGTCTCACATGTGTCTCATTCAATGTTTCAATGGTTAGTTACTTTGATTTTTAATTTTAATTTGAAGAAAGGAAGTCTTTACTTTCTTTCTTTCTTTTTTTTTTTTTTTTTGCAGCTTTTGGCCAGGCCGGGTTTGAACCCGTTACCTCCCGTACATGGGCCAGCGCCCTACTCCTTTGAGTCACAGGTGCCACCCAGAAGTCTTTTCTTCTAGAAAACCTAGTACATGGGTGGTGCTTATTAAAATATCCTCAAATATAAGAGTCCTCATGATTTGAAGTATAAAACTCATTTGCTAAACAGAAAGGTAGATGACTGTACCCATCCAGGCCAGGCTTGGTGGATCTTGCCTATAATCCCAGGACTTTGTGAGGCCAAGGTGGGAGGATCACTTGAGGCCTGGAGACTGAAACTAGCCTGGGCAATGTGACAAGATCCTGTCTCTGGCCACCTATAATCCCAGCACTATGGAGGGGCAAGGCAGATAGAGTTAGAGACCTGCCTGAGCAAGAGTGAAACCCTGTCTCTAGTAAAAATAGAAATACTAGCCAGATGTAATGGTGCATACCTGTAGTCCAGCCACTTGGAGGGTGAGGCAAGAGGATTGCTTGAGCCAAGAGTTTGAAGTTACTGTGAGCTATAACACCGCCAAGAGTTTGAAGTTGCTGTGAACTATAACACCGCAGCACTCTATGCAGAGGGACAGAGTCTCCAAAAAACAAAAAGACCCTGTCTCTACAAAAATTTAAAAAAAATTAGTGCACATTGGAGCATATCTGCAGTCCTAGCTACTGGAGGTGGGAGGATCACTTGAGCTCAGAAGTTCTAAGCTGCTGAGAGCCATGATCGAGCCACTGTACTCCAGCCTGGGTGACAGAATATATATTTATATATTTATATATATATACACATGCATACATATATACACATACATTCGTACACATATTCATCTGACAAATCTAGCCACACCAAAGCCATACAGATATTGATGTTTATTTGAAGACTGATTTACCTATAAGCAGAAGTACTTTTACAACATAGCCTAAGAAATAGATTTGATATGGAATTTTGTTACTTACAAATCGCTTTCAGTCTGGTGGGATTTTCAAATTCTGACCCTAACTAGATTTGGCTTTATGTAAATTTGCTGTTGAAAGGTTTTACTCTGTTTAGGCCTATCACCATTATTTGTCCATACATTTTGCTGATGAGAACTGAAGAAAAGTGGATTCTATTTATTAGACTGCCCACGGGAAGAATAAGTCCAACGAAAGCATTTTTGCTAAGCATTTGCCATTTGTTTGCTGGGACGAAAGTGATTTTAAACTCGAGAGTCATATGTATATAAATTTGGTAATTAGGTAGTTTTATACAATGACCATTCAATTTATTTAAAACCCACTATCTGGTAGGCGTCTTGCCAAGTGTTAGAGGGGATATAAAAATGAATGAGATGGTTCCCATTCCACAATGTGATCTGTGAAACTGATACCAGAAGAAACAATTATGATACAGCAAGATATCTTATAGGGTATACAAGACATTGCTGTAAGGTAACATAAAGTATTGTGATTAGTAGAAATATTCACATGCAAGTGCCGTGTTGAGTGAAGACTTTGAAACTATGTAAATTAAATCATGCAGAAAATTTTTAAAAGCTAAAAAAGTTGTAAGATGAAATTGGTTAACTCTTTTAAAATCTTTTATTTTCCACATTTATAATTTAAACAAAGCATATTTCTTCTCTCTAGCTTTCTGGTTAACTTTGACTAAAAACCTTCCCAAAGATTTTTCAGAGAACTTCATGGAAGAAATAGTTTGGAGCTAAATAATTTAGGGGAAATGAGGATTTTCTGAGCAGGAAAGGAGCTGAGTAACATCCCAGGCATAGGAGCCTGTGGCTGCAGAGGCAGGGAAAAGGGTGCTCTGT
Source organism: Loris lydekkerianus (assembly GCA_963574355.1). Lineage (NCBI taxonomy): Eukaryota > Metazoa > Chordata > Mammalia > Primates > Lorisidae > Loris > Loris lydekkerianus. Next base: position 35,033 of record CAUYPK010122960.1, read on the forward strand.
TGAGAAAATGGGGGGTATTAGGCTGCTGGGGAGGGGGGAGTCAAGGGGACGTGGTAGCAGATGCAGCTAGACAGGAGTGGGAGGCAGGCTGTTAAAATAAACATCCTTGGCAGCAGAGAAACAGTAGAGGGTTTTTTGTTTCTACTTTTATTTGTAAATAATTTCAAGTTTACAGGAAACTTGCAAGTATAAATATAGGGTGTCCTAAAAGTCATCCATAAAGTACCATACATGCAGAAAATGAGAAACTCCAGCAAAATACACCTTTATTTACAAACATTCATTATTGACTTTTATAAAGAGGTGGCCAACATATAGAGAATATTTTGTAAATAATTTGTAAATATTAGTACATTTAACCCTGATGTGATGTTTTGTCACTTAGAGCAATAACACTTCTACAGTATGGTACTGAGTTGTCAGGCCCACTTACTACTTTAATGTAGAACATTCCTACAACTTTTCTGTGATTTTATGATATTGAAATTTTTTAAATAACATAATCTACTCCCCTTTAAAATAGAACAGTTTTCTTTTTAATGCAGAGGTTTCATGTACACGGTGACATAATGAGACCTGGATTTTAGGAAAAGTCATTCTAGTGGCAATGTTAAGGATGGACCTGAAGGCAAGAGACTATTACTATGGGCAATGAGAGAGGAGGCAATTGTTGGCTAATATACCCTGCTGGGCAGGCTGGCAAGGAGGGTGATGGGTGTGGGATCTGGCCTTAGCCAGGATCTCTGAAAGTTGGGGTGAGTATGGGAATGGTTGGAAATGGATCTAACATTTGAGTCCTGGGTAACGTTGCTCAGGAAGAAAAGAGCAAGTCTAAATTCTAAGTGTAGGGATTGGTAAAGAAACTCTAAATTATCAGGCTTGGACTTTGGATTATAGCAGAAAGCAGACAACCCGAAAATTCTTCTGAAAAATAGCATAAAATGCATAGTTGAGCAGACAAGGAAAGAAAGTAAATCTTGAGCCAGGCACGGTGGCTCAGGCCTGTAATCCTAGCACTCCAGGAGGCTGAGGCAGTGGATCACTGGAGCTCAGGAATTTGAGACCTGAGCAAGAGCAAGACCCCATCTCTAAAACATACCTGGGCATTGTGGCAGGAGTCCCAGCTTCTCGGGAGGCTGAGGCAAGAGGATCAGTTGAGCCCAAGAGTTTGAGGTCGTGGTGAGCTAGGACACAACAGCACTCTATCCAGGGTGACAGAGTAAGATTCTGTCTCAATAAATAAATAAATAAATAAGTCCTTAGAACTCAAAATCAAGTTGGAAGAAAAGCTGAAAAGTTAGGCATGAACTGGGATTCCAGCAAACTTGAGGTTTTGCTCGATCTCACATGGATGCAGGAAATTGGGCCTTGAATTCTAGTGAAGCAGGAGCTGGGGCTGAGACCCAAGCATAGCACCAGGATTATTAATGGCTTCAACCTCCATAAAAGAAAAAAAGACACTAGGAGACGATAAGAAACCTTTCCTGCCTGGCTTTGGCTTTGAATAGAGGGAACAAAAGCTTCATATAGGTTTGGGTTTGAGTTTACTCTGCCTGAATGGTCTCAAAATCTTTTAACCTAGAAATCAACGTGGAAAGAAGCAAGTGATAATCCACATTTGCTCTGTGGTAATGAATGAAAAATTGCTTTGGAGGGACGTACCATTAACATAATCCACACAACATTTCCACAGATAAAGCCTTGCTGAGGATAAGCGTAATCAAAAACTGTAAAACACGTGGCGGAGGAGGAAATAAGCAAGAATCCATAAGGACAACAGACAGCATATTTAATTCCCAGTAACTTCAGATAATGGAACTATTGACTTAAAACTATAAAACAAGCATTTAAAAATAATTGGAAACATTAAAAAGTCTAAATCATAAGAGTAAAATACCACGAGGGAAAAAACAGGAAAATTTGAAACAAGATATGAACAATATAGAACTCCTAATGATACAAAATATGGTTGTTTAACTTAAAAACTCAGCCAAATAGAAAATTATACATAGTTAAAAAGAGAATTAGTAACATTCCTACTGCAAAAAAATGGTAAATATTTGAGGTGATAGATATGCTATTTAGCCTGATTTGATTATTCCATAATGTTTACAAGTATAGAAACCTCATTTTGTACTCCACAAACATATTCATGTGTTTAATTGACATGTGTCAATTAAAAATAAAATAAAACTTTAAAAAGAGGTTAATAAATTTAAATATAGAGAAAAATGCTTAAAAGAGATCTGGAAGAATGAAAAGAATTAATTGGAATACTAGAAAAAGAGTAGAAATAAGCAGGAAGATACAATATTCAAAGAATAATGGTGAAAACTTTTTCATAACAGACATAAACCTCAGATTCTGAAGGCACAATGAAAATATACACCTAAAAAAAAAAAAAGAAAGAAAGAAAATATACACCTAGATGCATTGTGGAGAAGATGTAAAAAAGCAAAAGAAAAAAACAGGGAATAAGTTGCACTAAAAGTAATCATAGAGAAAAAAACATATTATCTTTTTTATTTTTTATTTTTTGAGACAGAGTCTCATTTTTGTTGCCTTGCCTACACAGCCATGGCATCATAGCTCACAGCAACCACAGACTCCTGGGCTCAAGTGATTCTCTTGCTTCAGACTCCCTAGTGGCTGGGATACCAGCTCCCACCACAATGCCTGGCTATTTTTAGAGGTGGGGGTGTCGCTCTGGCTCAGACTGGTCTCGAACCCATGAGATCAGGCAATCCACCTGCCTTGGCCTCCCAGAGTGCTGGGATCACAGGCATCAGCCACCACTCTTGCCCCCAAAATATATTATCTTTAAATGTTAAATGTCAATTATGCTGATGTCAACAATAGGAGCCAGAAGACAATAAAACATCTTCCAGATATTTTCTTTAAATAATTAAATTGCTTAAATTGAATATATTCTCATACATAATGATTTTTTTAGGATGTACACACTTTTAGTTCTAAAGATTAATATTTACTGAATAAATACTGGGAGGACCATAAGAAAGTGTTGTGACATGATTCCTGGCTTTAAGAATTTTATAATTCTTTTGAAAGATTAAAAAAACACTTTGAAAAGATTTAGCTTTAGAGAAAGCTCTAAGTAGAAGGAATTTTACTTGGCCCCTGAAAAATGAGCATCTTTTATTTTAAAAGGGGGAAGAGAATATTTGGTTTGAGAAATTGGCATAATTAAAGGCTAAGCAGCAGGAGTTTTACATGGTGGTGTGAATTGATGATACTAGTTTCCAATGCAGTCTACATGGGAGGAGTGGCCAGAAAAAAGTGGGATAGATCAGTGGCATGAGGTTATTACGGATCTTAAACTAATCAGGGGTATTGGAATTACTTTAATAGACAATATAGAATCATGAGTCACGAGTTCTTTTTTTTTTTTTTTTTTTTTTTTTTTTGAGATAGAGTGTCAATCTGTTACCCTGGGTAGAGTGCTGTGGCATTATCATAGTTCACAGCAACCTCAAACTGTGTTCAAGTGATCCTCTTGCCTCAGCCTCCTGAGTTACTGGAACTACATATGCCTGCCACAACACTGGGCTAGTTTTCTATATTTATTTATTTCAGTTTAATGTGAGGGTACAAACAACTAGGTTATAATATTTGCATTTGTTAGATAGAAGTCCTCTTGTAGTTGTGTTCTACACCCAAAGGATGTGTCATATAACCTTACGTTGTGCCCTTTAAGTGGGAGTACACCAATCCCCTCCCCTCCTCCTCTCTCCCCCTTCTGTTGTTCCCCCTCCTCCCAACTTGAGTTGAATTGAGTTTTTCTACCATGTGGGAGTGTATTAGATTATCTATTGGCTTCATATTAGTATTGAGTACATTGGATATTTGTTTTTCTATTCTTATGATACTTTACTAAGAAGAATGTGTTTCAGCTCCATCCAGGTTAATACAAAAGATGTAATGTCTCCATCTTTTTTATGACTGAATAGTATTCCATGGTATACATATACCACAGTTTGTTAATCCATTCCTGGGTTGATGGGCATTTAGGTTGTTTCCATATCTTGGTGATTGTAAATTAGTTTTTCTAATTCTAATAGAGATGGGGATCTTGCTCTTGCTCAGAATGGTCTGGAACTCCTCAGCTTAAGATAAATACCCCACCATGGCCTCCTAAAATGTATGACAGGCATGAAACACTGTGCCCAGCCTGAATCATGAGCTCTTACATGGGTCTCACATAACTTAAGGTATTTCCACAGGTAATGTACAAGTGGTATGTGAAAGGGCTCAAAAAAAGGAGGGAATGGGAAGCAGGAAAACCTGTTAAGATATATTTAAAGCAATCCAAGACTGAGTGTGGTGGCTCACTCCTATAATCCCAGCACTTTGGGAGACAGAGGGGAGAGAGGATAACTTGAGCCCAGGAGTTCCAGACCAGCCTGAACAACAGTAAATGAGATCATCTCTCTACCAAAAAATAGAAAAATTATTAATAGCTAGGTGTGGGGGTGGGTGCCTATGGTCCCACCTACTCAGGAGACCGAGATAGGAGGATTTCTTGAGCCCAGGAGCTTGAGTGCAGTGAGCTGTGATGATGTCACTGCACTATAGCCCAGGTGACAGTGCAAGATTAAAATAAAATAAAATAACATAAATAGTAATCCAGGTATAAATTTATTAGTTCCAAGACTGAGGTAAAGCCAGGGAAATGGATAAAATGGGACAGATTTGAGAGACATTTCAAAACAAGAAATGACAAAATTTGGTATCAGATTGGGAATACACACACAAAAATAGAAATAGGTTGAAGAATCATAAGTCAATAATAAGTCAAAGCACATACTAGAAATAATCCCAGAATGATAGTGGTAACCTGGACAAATATCTAACGTCATGAAGAGCAAATAATTCATAAATTCATAGAAATTTAGAGACAATAAGTAGTTTAAAAGTTATCCACAGACTGCTCTTTTCAGGGATGAAGAAATGGATATATTGACTGGTTCATGGTCAGCCTGGTGATTAATGCTGAGAAAATGTCTAGAATCGGAGGGGACTTACCCCGGGAGCAGTTGGGATTATGCAGCTGGTGTAAGACCAGTGTGGGCTGGATAGATTTGGGAATCACTAGAAAGGTGATTGGAGACATGGGATTGGTTGTGTTCTTCAAAGGAGGGATTACATAGGGAAGAGAGAAGAGAAGCAAAGATAACATCACAGGAAATCCCCACCAGAGGAAGACAGTTCCCAAAGAAATCCAGAAGGATAAATCAGCCATGAGGGATGATCAGAAGTGGTCAGCACAGACCCTACGGCATGTCACTTTATGATGAGTTCTTTTATCTTGCACAAGTCTGAGTGTCCTACTCATTTTTATGTAAACATTACCATACACTAATTACCTTTTTAATCTACTAACACCCTGACATTCCCTGTTGACTTTTTCCCCATGCATGGTCCTTTCATTTGTTTATTAATGTTTAATAATGTGACAAACTAACACAAAGGAGTGTTTGACACACTGGCAATAATCTACCTGTGTACTATTCTCCTTTTCCTTCTCCCTGTCACCCCACACCGATTATAACTACTCTTATTTGGATTTTTATATCGTTTTAGTTCTATATCTGTAGCTACCTACTAAATATAAATAAATAAATAATATAAATAAATTTTAGTTACCTTATTTTTACTTCAAAGGGGGTTTTATGCTATAAGCAATCTTAGTAACTTGCTTTTCCACACAATATTGTGTTGTTAAGATTCATTCATATTAAGGAGGGAGAGGGTAGGGTCTCAATGTACACATCTTGTACCCTCAATGAATTCCCAACAATAAAAAAAATTCATTCATATTGCATATTGCTGTAGTCCTTTTATTTTTCCTTCTTTATAATATTCCATGTGAACAATGCCACACACCATTTTCCTATTAATGATCATTTATTTCCAAATAATTTAGGATATTTTGAATAGTGTTTCTGTGAACATATTTGTGCATATTTCCTGGTACATACTGCAATGAGTTTTATTTCGTATATATTTACTTACATCCACTTTTTGTTGTGAAGCACAGTGCACTATTAGAATAGTATTACTTAAATTTTCTAATTGTGGAATTTCAGTCAAAAATAATCAACAACTTTTCCTAAGGTGAATAGATTCAAATACCATCCTAAAAGTCTTGCAGAGTGTGTATTCTAGATAAGGGATATTTACCAAATGCTTTTTTGGGTGACAAAATTGTAAGCAATTGTTGGTGACTGATTTTTTTCCACTGACCCAATTTAAAGCCAATGTTATTATCAGGATATGAAAGGAAAACTGAGGGCTAGAGGCAAGAAATAGAGGTAGCAGATTAACTGAAGCATTAGAATTTCTCAGCAGCTAGTCCAGAAAAATGCACCTTCATCTGCTTTGAGGGTCTTCTCACCCTACCTAGCAGACCTTGCTGTGAGAGGGTGAACAATGTGAACAAAAAGAACCAAGAAAAAGGGCTCTGTCAGATTTGTTCACTCAGAACGAGTTGATAATCTGTCAAGAAAAGTTTCTCACTCTCAAGAGGTTCTGAACCTGAAAGTCTCTTTGTGAACATGAGGAAAGAAACTTTCCTGCTCAGAATGCTGCTTGTGTTTATGCGAGCACACGTGGGCATGAATGTGTGAAGGAAAGCACACCCTGGACAGACAGAGTCTTATCTTTTTGAAGCGTTACAAACACCTTTTTACTTAAATAAAAATTGTGGACATATCCTGAATAACAACAGCCCTGTTGTTGAAACTTACCCCTATTTTCACCTGCAATAAGTGTACCTAGAGACTACGCCCATTTTTAAGCCAAAATACCTAATGTCTTACTTTGACCAAGCATCTTAGCCTTTGTGCCCAGTGGCAAACCTATCTACCCTTTCCACACCCACCTCACAGGGTGTCAAGATGGAAGAGAAGGAATGAATATCTCGTTATTTATGGATATACAAATTGAGGACCATACAAAGGGGCCGATGAATCAGCAGGGCTGTGCTGCTTTACTGTGGAGTCTTCTCTGACAGGACCTCAGGAATGACTCTTACAAGTCTTTTCTTCTTGGAAAATTAGGTTTTGTTTTTATTTTAAGTTAAAGAGTATGTAAACACCATGCATTTAGGTAGAACACAGTGCCAACACATTACCAATTATTCTAAGCACGTGGATGAAAAATACACACAGAAGGCATTATTTCTGGACTGCAATGTGCATTCTACAAGGAGATATTAAAATCAAGAAATAGCAGCAGTTTCATCCTTGTTTGGAGGGTATTTTAGGGCATAGCAAGGCTCTTTTTCCTCACTATGTCAAATGAGGATGTGTTTCCCAATTTGTTTACCATCCCCCTCAAAGAGTGCTAGATCTAAGTTGTGTCCAATGAAGGTCTGTGTTTACAAGTACATGCCAGCAGAGTCAATGTTATTTGACAATTCTTTGTGTAACCCCTATTCAGCATTTATTTAAACATAATATTAATATTTCAGGTTTTTAGACTCAGTCCTACAAAGTAATATTATTATCACTGCATCTTTACTCACCTTCAGTTTCCCATAACGAAATACAAAAATTTGTCTGTAAATATGTAGAGAGTAGAAAAGGTAAATTCCTCTTGCAGAAAGAACATCTACCAGAGCATTGCAATTCCCGTTGAGAATTAGTGCTGCAATTTTTCTGCAGATAAGAGAGCCTCTTATCTTATGAAGAGCTGCATTAATTACAGCCTGAAATTCTGTTTCACGTGTCTTCTTTCGGAGCCAAGGAGAGAGCGGAGAATATGTGTGCTGTTGGAAATCTCTACTTCCATTTTCTTTTTCTTCTTGGGAAATAGCTTTTCTGAAGGTAAATAGTACACAAATACCATGAGTTTAGGAGGAATGCAGTGCCAAAGCAATGCTAATTATTCCAACAACAGCAGTAGCTATAGCTTTAAAATCAAAAAGCAAATTATAATGTTATGAGTAACTTTGCTGATCATGAGAAAAGAAGATGAAATTTAATGTCAATAGCAGGGTGAGTGTAGGAGGTAATTCTACTTCATTTTCTTTTCAAGCAAAACAGAAATAGAACACGGTAATATAAGCAAATGAAAAAACCCCAGGTAATAAATAGTAGAGAGACACCTCCATCTATGCTGAAGCCAAAAGCTTTGGTTTTAAAGCTATAAAAGGCAGTTTTTACTTTCCAGAATCTATATTAAGAACTATAGTTCTTATTTATGCCAATCATCCTTATTATATATTGGTAGCCAACAAAATAAATGGACATATATGAGGAAAGTAAGAATTATCTATTGAGTAGACATTCACTATGAGAGCAATACTGTTGTACATGCAAAATTTACCAGTAACTACTTTCTTTTTTCTTTACACCTCTTTATGAACTTTGCTCCTTTCCCTATTTAGCACCAATCTTTGTTCAGTGATTGATTTTTCAGTCAAAGTTGGCACGTGTGCTAGCTTGCTAGGTAGTGATACTGCCTGTATGTGCAAAGTTGGGGGAAAAAATGCTTTCTTCGTTTACTTGTGTATTTGTAGAGGAAGTAAGGATATGCCTAAACACTGTTTCTATAGACCACACTCTCCATGAGAATCAAGTCAAATGGAACACTTAGAAGATATTATGGAATTAAAAGTAGCTGCAGGCAAGCCTAATTCTATCAGCAAAAACCCAAATAACAATCCTATTGCTATTCTGTAAAAGTTCTGAGATAAATTAACATGTTGAGTCTGCTAAAATAACTGAAACCAATATGGAATTGAGTTTCGTTAAAGTAAAGCCAATTGTCCTTTGATGCTCAGAATGAGTTCACATTTACAAATGATATTGCCTAGTGTAGTAAAAAGAGCTCAGGAAAGCTAGGTTTGCATTTCAGACCTGCCAGTGATTGGATGGTGACCTCGGCAAAGTGCCCTTCTCAGTTTCAATACTTCCTCACAGTGAGGAAAACTGTGGTGGAGGGGGCTGAGGTGAAAGGACTGCTTGAGGCCAGGAGTTCAAGACTATCATGAACAACATAGTGAGACTGTGTCTCTACAGAAAACAGAAAAAAATTAGTGGGGATGTGGTGACAGGCACCTGTAGTCCCAGCTACTTAGGAGGCTGAGGTCAGAGGCTCACTGAAGCCCAGGATTTTTGTTTAAAATCTGTAGGCTAGGAGCACAACTTGATATTTATTTCTTTATTTGGTCATGCTAGAAACTGGTAACCTGTGGACTGACTCTAGCCTAAAGACCTAAATTTGGCTCAGCACCCATAGCTTAGTGGTTAGAGCAGTGGCCACATGCACAGGAGCTACTGAGGTTGAACCTGACCTGAGCTTGCTAAACAAACAAACAAAATAGCTGAATGTTGTGATGGGTACCTGTAGTCCCAGCTACCAGGGAAGCTGAGGCAAAAAGTTATCGCTTGAGCCCAAGAGTTTGAGGTTGCTGTGAGCTATTATGCCATGACACTCAACCCAGGATGACATAGTGAGACTCTGTCTAAAAACAAACAAAAAACAAAGACCTAAATGTGTTATTTTTCTTAGACTTCACAATATTTAAAAACAGAATTTGTGTAAGTCTACATTTTAAGCTTTTTTTTAGTAGAGATGCCCCTTCAAAGGGTATCTGTGTTCCTATTCCTACAGTCCCCCGCATTCCTTGTCCCTTAGCCACCTGACTTATATAGGCATTTGAGTTCATGATCTCTGTGTTAAAAGCTGCAGGGGGACTGCCCACTCCCTCCAGTAAGGACTGGCACCACCACACTCTCTCTCTCTCAGCAGAGATATTCCAGATGAGCCCAGGAAATTTGAGATTGAGTACTTCACTTTAGGATGGATGGATGGATAGATAGATAGATAGATAGATAGATAGATAGATAGATAGAAATAGAATCAGGTGTACCTGCCCAAATAAACTTGCCCCACCAGGCAGGGTCAGGTTTATGGCCCTCCCAGGCAGTGTCAGGTTCATGGTCCACCCAGGAAGGGTCAGACTCATGTCCCTCCCAGGAAATAGGAATACCACCAATCCTCGCTTCCCTATCCCTTAAAATCTTTGTCTGCCATAACCCACGTGTGGATTTCTCCCTGGTCAGGAATCTCACCCCACCTGCACTCCAGGTGGAATAAAAGTCACTTTAATTGCACAAATTGAATCTCTGTTTTCCTTTTGTCTCATGTTTCAGAATGATTTTATCCTTAAGTCCAGAATCTTTCAGATAGATAGATAGATAGATAGATAGATAGATAGATAGATAGATAGATAGACTGATTGATTTATAGAGCCTAGAATAGCGCCTAGTACATACGAGTTCAAAAGTAAGTTGCTTTTCTTGGATTGCTACTAATCATCTTGACACACTACTTTCCCATCAAATGCCTCTAACATTATGTTGAAATAAAGACCCCTTTGAATTATGAATAATAAATATCAAATATTAAGTAATAAAATGTCATAAATTTGGAGACTACTCTTAATCCACTGTACTCAAAACCCTTTTCTCTTCATTCTCTGGTTAGTTTAGGTAGGGGAAAGGAATAATACCATGGAGAACATGGGAGCATTCACGTACAGGTGAGGAGCATTACATGACATCACTGTCTTGCACAGTGGCCATGCCATGTTCACCAGCCGATCCTGCCTAAGTGAGGGAACAAAATAGCACCCCGAGGAACATGGATGGAAGGAAACAGGGACAAACTCTTCACAATTCAGGCCACTAAGACGTCTCAAATGATCCTGTCCAATACACCAAATGCAAATCTATTCAAACCACCTAAAAGTGTTAAAACAATTTTTGGAAAATGAGCGATTTACACAGAAGCAAGGAATTGAGGCAAAGATCTGGGTTTCTCTAACAAAAATCATTTTTAAAAATTTTGTCCAGAATTAGCCCAGTCATTGCTTCCGTTCTCAGCTTTTCTCAAGCTGTAGAAACAGAGCCAAACTTAGTTCCTTCAGGTTTCTTGTTGGCTGCAAAATGATCTGAGGCCTTTCATCTCCTCCCTGGTGTTGCAATCCTTTCTCTTTGCAATTGCCTCATCCACCACCTGCCTCACGCCAACACTTTGCCTACTATTTTCTCCTCTGTCCCTCCTTCCCGTGTGGCCACTTGGCCCACTGGCCGGGCAGCAGGCGGCCTGTCACGTGACCGAATCCCCACAGCTTTGAAGCACCCACGTCTGAGTTTTCCATGACGCACCTGCTGCCGTCACATTTGCTCCCATGTAAATAAATGGTCAAATCTTTTCCAAAAGTGATTTTGACAAAGAATAGCTTACATCACCAAAGATGTTGACAAATGGGCTGTTATCAAGGAGGGTGAGAAAAGCAACCCATTTGAACCGGGAGAACAGATAAGGCCTGACTCTTTGTTTCCTTTCCTCTTTTACATTGATATTCCCATGGAGACAAAGGGAAAGAAGAAAAGGAAACAAAGGCAGATCTTTAGCTCTGGCTGTCCCAGGGTTGATTAGGATGCTGATCTGTGTGGCAGGTTTCTAGGTTCTCACCCAACTTCTTGGCTGCTATTCAAAGGATTTAACAGGGCTCTTTGTAAATAGTGGTGTACAAAGCCCATCTAAAAATAGTACATTTCCAGGGTCTGAATCGGGTGAGTGGAATGAGTGGCAATGGCTGCATTGTACAAGACAGATTACAAGCAAGTTACTCGATGGCACTTTATATGCAGGGTTATTCACATGCTTCATCTGGTTTGGTTACATAATGCAAACACATTTACCAATGTACATGACTGTTTTGTTTATTTATGCTCTGGAGAGCTTGTGTGTTTTTATGACAGACAAATGTACATGTTCTATTTTCTGACAATCAAACAAAGCTTTCCCCAGTGAGGTAAATAGCTGAGTTAAATAGTGGAGTGACACTCCTGAGAATCGCTGATGTGACACTGTGGTGGTTGCTAATGACAGGTTTCCTGCTGCGCTTGCTGCCCTAAAGGATTTTTGCTGAAGGTGGGAATCAACAAGAATCTCTGACAACAAGTGGGAACTGCTAGGCCTGGCTGAAATCTCTCTGCAAACCATGTGTGTGAAAGCTTTTGCCTCTCTAGGAGTTTTTCAGGATGAGAGCAACTGTGTTTGTTCTTCCTTCCTCTGGCTCCTGAGGCTGGGCTGTGTTGGACAGTGACAGTGAAGGTGAAATACTCGTCTTTAAATCAGAACGGACATTGCCCATACAGACTGTGCAAGTAAGGAGTCATTGGTACCCCTCACAGAAGCTTCAGATTTGGGGAGAAGCCGAAAGAAAATTGAAATACTATTATTTTCTCAAACAGAGGTACTGGGAAAGTATTTTGCTATTTTCTGAAAGCCAAAGTCACCCTTCCAACATTTTTAACTGTAAGTGGTGGCTGTTCCTGTGTATTTTGAGAAGGATTTTTCTCATACCAAAACACAATATAATTATTACACAAATAATTGTCTAGAGACTCTCTTATTTAATACAATGAGGGAATCCTTGGGTGAAGCCCTTGGTCATTCTGGTAGGTTGATTTCCTCTTCAAGAATGTCAACTGAGAACAGAAACAGCCTCTTAAAGGAGCTGAGCCAGGGAATACGTTATACAGGATTAAATGAAAACAGCTTGTCAATTTGGCAAACAATTTCTCTGCCCAAATTTCATGGCTTTAAATTGATACATCTTGGGTGAATTGGGTCTGACAGGTTGGAGACTGTCCATACTGGAGACCATCCATGCTGGAGACTTCATATTGGAGACTGTCCATACTGGAGGCTGTCCATCCCCACAATCCTCACTCCTCTGCTTATGCTGCATGACTTTGGAAAGGTCACATAAACCCTTTGACTCTCCAGTTTCCTCATCTGTAAAGTGGAGAATAATACCTACTTCATTAGGGAGATTGTTGTGAGGATTCAGGTAATATAAGGTCTTATCATGTGGTAATAAGTAGAACCGTCTAATTACAACAGGAGGCTATCAGGCAGCATTCCTGGGCATAGCATTCTCCTGCCTAATCACATTCTGGTGTCTCTCAAAATAGATATTCTCTCACATGCGGAACCCTATGCAAATGCCTGAGTCCTTTCTGAGAATTACCACCATCATCATTATTATTACCTTCGATGTTGAAGAATGAGCACTCTAGATAGTTACATCAGAATTCTCATTACCTATCATTCTCTTCTTTACCACCAGCTATGTCATAACTGGGGTTAACTTCTCTTTGGAACTATCTTGGAAGGTAACGTAAACAATTATTTTGACTATTCTGGAATTTATTCAAGCTGGATTTTATTTCTTATGCTAAGGAATTATGATTTTTTCTTCAATAAGGCAGATTTTTGCTTACATCTCTAAAGAGCCAGGAGAACAACACAAACTTAATCTCTTTTTGAGACTGAATTTTTCAAACATATGAAAGAATATAACTGAACAGGCTTTTCATTGGGCACACCCTCAGGGATGGGTAAAACGTGTTCTGAAAGATCCTGATATAGTTACAGATACGTGAGGAGCCACATGGCTTCCTAAAAGTCATGATCATGACACAAAAAAATACACTGTTTTTGTAAAGTTAAAAAGGGCATGTGAGGTAGCTTTATAAATGGAAATATCAAACCATGCAAAACAAAGTGTACATTGTAGCCCTGCTAGTAATCATTTTCAAAATTTGTTTTCAATACCTGTGGCACAGTGTCCAAACTTATTCTACAAAGAAGGAGCACTGTTCCATTACTACTACTGCTGGGGTTACTGCTGCTGCTGCTACTACTACTTCTTTTGGTGACTGTCATTCAAAGTTAACTAAGTTCTTATAAACAAAATCTTCTTGGCCAAATATGAGAAAATATTCAATTGACCAGTTTGCAAAATTTTCACATCACTCTACTTAAAAATCATCTTGGAAAAGCAAGGGACTGTTCCAAATTTCATTTTTTACTGCCAAACTGAATAAATTCCTTTGCTTTCTCTTCAGAGGGACACAATGTTGCCTCTAAGAAGCTTCCATTAGCAGAGGGATAAAACACACAAACATGGTACCTAAAAGAATGACACTGTCTCTTACAATTCATTTGAGATTTGCTTGTTTTGCTTTTAGTTTTATTGTAAGCCACATACTAATGTGCCAACATGTTCTAGGGATTGAGAGGGATTAAAAGCTATCCCATGCTCATAGATCTTGGTGGGAGAACAAATGACTTTCATCTAAAAACCACTCAAGACAGTATCCATAAGTGTCCAACTAAATTTAATTGGTCACTAAAATAATGGCAGAGATCACTATGACTATAGAAAATCAACATCAAGTTAGAATGAATGGCTACTATGGGCTGCATTGATCTCCCCAAAATTAGCATATTGAAGTTCTAACACCCGGTACCACCAAAAATGGCTGTATATGGAAATACGATCTTTAAAGAGATAATTAAGTAAAAATGAGGTTAGTAGAATGGGTCCTAGTCCAACATGACTGATATGAGAGGTTATAAGAACAGATTTGGATATAGTCATGCACAGAGAGAGACCATGTGAAGACATGGGAGAAGACCATGTGGAGACATAGAGAGAGGCCATGTGGAGACACAGAAAGAAGACCAGGTGAAGAGACACAGGTAGAAGACCATGTGGAGACACAGGGAGAAGACCATGTGAAGACACAGGGAGAAGACCATGTGAAGACACACAGAGAGAGATCATGTGGAGACACAGGCAGAAAACCATGTGGAGACACAGGGAGAAGACCATGTGGAGACACAGGGAGAAGACCATGTGGAGACACAGGGAGAAGACCATGTGGAGACAGGAAGAAGACCGTGTGGAGACACAGGGAGAAGACCCATGTGGAGACACAGGGAGAACACCATGTGGAGACACAGGGAGAAGACCATGTGGAGACAGGGAGAAGACCATGTGAAGACACAGGGAGAAGACCATGTGGAGACATGGGAGAACAGGCCATCTATATGCCAAGGAGAGAAGCCTCAGAAGAAACTAACCCTACTAATACTTTAATCTCTAATATTGCCTGCAGAATTATGAAAAAATAAATTTCTGGCTTGTTTAATCAAAGCAGTCTGTGGTACTTGTTATGATAGCCCTAGCAAACTAATGCCGTGACCTTGACAGATGGGTGAGATTTGTTCACGTAGAGAAAAGGAGTCAAATGTATGTTAGACTTTTCTCTCTTCTTTGCTAAATATCTAATTCCTGTTTACATTTTGTTTTCCTTCTTTATGTCCTTGGCCCTACTATAAGGTGTAAAGGGTTGAGAGGTGGTGAGAAGAATAAAGAAGGAAAAGGAATTTGAGAAGGGAGAAATGGAAGTAGAGAAAAGAAACAGGTTTTTTGATACTGTCCTGGTGTTTTACTAGAGATCATCAGACATGGAAGACGTAACAAGAAGCTGCAATTATGGAAGCAGTGAACAGTTTTAAAACTGAGACATGGCATTAAGAATAAGGAACTACAGAGTATCTAATAAGATTATCGAAAATCTCAAATTTATCTGTATTCAGTAAGGAAGACTTTATTGCTCACCTGTGGCCTCTTGATAAGTTCAACCTTTATCTTCTGAAGATAAATTCCAATATTATCATTACAGTTATGACTTATTTGTTATTTATAACACTCCAGGGTTGCCTTCCTGACATTATTTTTGCACTGTTAAAATACTTCTTTTTTCCACAGTGAATATAAGAGATGTAAATGTGATATGAAAGTGTTTATATCAATTGTAAAGACATGGCTGGGCTATTTAGTCAAATCGGACTTGTCACTCAAGTGATTCTCATTATCCATTAAATATTTCCCAGTGATTCCTTGGTTTCCAATTGGTTGAAAACAGTAGGGACAAATGCCAGTATATGAAGATAAATGCTGCTTCAAACCCAAGCTGCTAATCTAGAGAAACTCTGAAACTAGTCTAACTATATTTTACCATCCAGACATAATTTACTTTTAAGGATGATATAAAGAAATCTGCAGTTAAGTGACCACATTTACGTTGTTTATTAAGGAAAGAGCTTATGTTTTGTCTAAGCTCCTGGGAGTACTTTAGTCTCAATAGGGACTTTAGGGAAATATAAGTTTCTTCCATTGCAATTTGCAAGCTGTCTTGGAGAATGAGCAGGAAAAAGAATTATGGAGAAAAGTTTCTATTCTCTGATCTTTGCTATTAAAAAAGTATTTGGTGTGGGAAACATTTCTTTCGGAACTCCGCTTTTAGTCCTTCCTAACTCTGAAAGACCTGGTGCCTCTCTACTCTCCTGTCTGGCTCTAGTTCCTGAAATTCCAGCCTGGGCTTTGCTCTTCCAAGTTTAACATGTGAAACATCTTGAGCACTTCTCTTCAAATCTCTGTCAACAGTACAATGCTTGGCTCAGTAAACATGTATTGCATGAAAGAAAGAAAGAAAAGGAGAGAGGGAGGAAAAGAGGGAGGAAGGAAAGAAAGAAAATTGGCTTCATGAGCAATTGCTGCACTTGGGAATGTGGTCTATGAGAAGAAGCCAGATAAATGCCTATCAGGATTCTGTTCCTCAAGTTCCAAAGTATTCTCTTTAACCATTAGCCCCAATTGTAGCCCTAACCCCCCTACTTACACAGAGAGTACTTTTCTCCATAGCAGGATTGTTTCTACCATCATACACCAGGAAAAGGGGATTTTCTAAAGTGGGCAGACAAATCTTAAAGAACACAGCAAGTAGCCAAATTTAGGTAGGACACAGAAACCTAAAAGCACACAGCTCCCCTTATCTACCCCAGTGTTGTTGTCAGATAATGCATTGATCCTGATGATTTCCACATCAGTTATCATGAGACCAAACATGCCCCAGAACAACCTGGGTAATATCCCTGACTCTGCTCTTACATTCATCATATCTGGTCGAGGGAAAGAAAAAGGAAAAGTAACACCTCATGAACCCCTAGTGTCTGACAGATCCTGGCCTTGATACTATAGGAACCACATTTTGGACTATCTACCCAGCCCTCAATAAGCCCTTCCACCACATCTGTTCCAGGCACCACCATCCTCTCTTGGGCAAAATGAACTCACATCATGAGATAAAGAAGGTACCTTTACAATAGAGAAATATGGAAAATGACATCTTAACCCAGCTATTATCCAAACACCACCAATAATGAGAGAAAGTGACACTTTATACCATATCATATGGTATAATGTGAAATACACTACAACAACATCTATTAAGATTCTGCAAAAATATATGTAAACTGAATATAATTATGAGAAAATAATTATGCAAATTAATAATTTTAGACATTCTATAAAACAAATCACTTGGGCTCTTCAAAAAAAGTAAATATCATGAAAGACAAGCAAGTTGGGGGATTGTTTTAGATTAGAGAAGTCAAAGAATCTAGTGATATTGCACTTGTTTATTGTAGAAATAGTGTCTTATTCTGCTGATGAGACTGTTGTGCATTGATGGCATGATTATAGGTCACTTCTGTCTTGAACTCAAAAGTTCAAGTGATCCTCTTGCCTCAGTCTTCTCAGTAGGTAGGATTTTATGGTCATATGCTGTGACACCCAGCTAATTTTTTTTTTTTTTTTTTTTTTTTTGTAAGAGGCCTTTCTCATTGCAACAATGGAGGCCCAGTCATTGTAACCAGGCCTTTCCTTTCTTGACGATGGAAACCAGTTTTTTGTCTATGGTGGATGAATGTGTCTTGCTGTGTAAGGCTCTATCTTGCTCCTGTTCTGTAAACTTATCTTTCTCTTTTTCAATAAACTTTGTTTTGTGGTTACCTTTAAAAATAATTTTTTTTTAAGAGACGGTGTGTTAACTGTGTTTGCTTCCAACTCCTGGCCTCAGGCCATCCTCCTGCCTTGGCCTCTTAAAGTGCTAGGATACAAGTATAAGCCACCATGGCCAGCCAATGCTAGATTTTTGTTTAAAATGACACTTTAAGACTCCAAAGACACACACAGCAACAACAAAAGTAAATAGGGACTTAATTAAACTAAGAGGTTTCTGTGCAGCAAAGAAAATAATCAGCAGTGTAAGTAGACTACCTCCAGACTAGGAGAAAATAGTTGCAAACTACACATCCAACAAAGATCTAATATATAGAATCTACAAAGAACTCAAACAAATCAGCAAGAAAAAAGAAATAACTCTATTGAAAATTGGGCAAAAGACATGAACAGAGATTTTTCAAAAGAAAATATACAATTCGGGGGTGGGGTGGGGTGGAGACAAGATGGCTGACTGAAGCCAGCTTTCCACAGAAGCTCCCGTCCAGAAGGAGAGTTAAAGGACAGAAATTTAGCAAATAAGCTGGTGGATTAGAGCTGCACCAAGAGAGAAGGTTGAAGAACACACATCAACCCCACTGAGGCGAGCTGTGACCCCAAGGATACAAACAAAGGGTACAAAATCCATCACCAAGCAGACAGGAGTCACCTCCCCCATGAGAACAGCTCAGAGTGGCCCACAAACAAACAAATTGAGCAGAGTTCAAAAGTCCTCCCACTATACTCCATGGGAAAGACCCTCTAAAAACTGGACATACCTCCCCTACTAGGGTGCCATGGCACTCTCCTGCCAGGCATAAAACTGTATAAAACTGTATATATCCTCTACCTGAAGTTCTGAGCTCTGAGCACTCCCCTCCACTCTAACTCTGAGGTCTGGAGGCCTGTCCCCCAGGAGTCAAGATTCTTGGGTGATTTCTTGAGGGCTGTGGGCAGGGCCTGGACTGCAGTTGGTCAGTGCTGATTCTGTGGCACGGGAGTGAGGAGAGGATGGTCAGCTGATGGGCAACCATGCTGGAGCATCGGTGCCCCGAGGCACAGAGCAGCAGCTGTTTTTGGCAATAATAGGGTTCACCCCTGGATATTCCGAAGTCACACCCCCTGTCTATCTGGGCAACCAGAGGAGGCCGGGCATCTTCTCAGGTGGCAACCACCATGGAACATATCTGGGATGAAAACAAAGGCTCCGTGAGTAAAGGGTTTGTCTGAGGCAGTACGGGCCTGGATGGACTGCGGAGACTAGAAAATGCACGCACAGAGCCGTGAGATTCCCAGGGTGGGGCTAACCCAGAAGACCGCTTTACTGAGCCTAAGATGCACCTGGCCCCCAGGGGACCATCAGCTAAAACAAAGGAGGGCAGGCAGAGGCTGGATCCGACAGGTAACCATGCTATGAATACAAACAGCAGAGACCGTGCAGCAGCACAGACAGGGCCTGAGGCATAGGTTCTGGGAAATCAAAACAGCTTCTCTTCTGTAGGGGAATTTAGCAGGGACAAAAACAAAT
This sequence comes from Loris lydekkerianus, assembly GCA_963574355.1. Taxonomy (NCBI): domain Eukaryota; kingdom Metazoa; phylum Chordata; class Mammalia; order Primates; family Lorisidae; genus Loris; species Loris lydekkerianus. The sequence continues at coordinate 54,301 of CAUYPK010122960.1, forward strand.
TCCCACAAAGTTGTTCTGTTCTGTCAGTAACATAAATCAGGGGTGGGGCTGGAACTGAGTGAACACTCCCCAGCCTCCATCAAGTGCCTGAGGTTATCAGGCCTCACCTCCCCCTGCTGGATACAGGCAGAGAGCAGCAGCCTGGCTGAGGAGACATAGATTTCCTTGTGATTCAGGCAGGTGCAAACCCCTGGAGTATCTGCTCATTGGAGGCAACTGGGTCACAGCCCTGCGGGGTTATCAGTGACTGGGTGTGACAGAGGTGCAAGGGGGAAAGGAGGCATCAACCTTCCCAGACTAATCTATTTCCTGGAAGGGTCCTCCTGACTTCATGGAGCACCGGAGCAAGTCATATTTGAGTTGTCAGCAGACCCCTGCGATCTAGTTGCCAGAGACCTTTTAAACTCTCCCACCTGAGATAGGTGCTAACTGAGACAATTGATTTGGATCTTTTGAATTGAGCCAATCACCCGAGGACTATCCAAGTGGTACCCTGATTGTGTGGTTGTAGGAAGGTTTGATTTTCCTTTTCCAATTATTGTCTGTGGGGGGTGGGGTGACTTAATTGCTGATATTTCTCCACAGCTGAGACTTCAACCCAGAGTAACTGTTTCACTAGGGTCGAACAGAGACCAGCTGAAAACAAAACAGAGTCACTTAGCCCCACCACACCAAACAGGTCCCCAGTTTCTCAGGCCGTAGCACTGTACAGGTCCTTGACAAACTCCAGGGGAAAAGTCAAATGGTGTAATATAATCATGAGGTCGAATTAGCAAAAAACCTCTGGTAACAAGAATAACCAGAATAGATCACCCCCTCCCCCCAAGGAAAGATATGGCAGATGTAACTGAAGATCCCATTCATAAACAGCTGGCCGAGATGTCAGAAATCAAATTCAGAATTTGGATTGCAAACAAGATTAATAGAATGGAGGAAAATTTGTAATTAGAAATTTGAGGAGCAATTCAAAAGTTGGAATTAGAAATTCGAGGAGAAATTCAAAAGTTGTCTCAAGAATTTAACGAATTTAAAGACAAAACCACCAAAGATTTTGATGCACTGAAGCAAGAATTTGCATCCCTCCAAGATCTAAAAATACAGTAGAATCCCTCCATAACAGAGTTGAGCAAGCAGAAGACAGGATTTCTGACATTGAAGACAAAGATTTTGAACACTCCCAAACTCTCAAAGAGGAAGAAAAATGGAGAGCAAAAATGGATCATTCTCTCAGAAAGCTCTGGAAAAATTCCAAGAAGGCTAATATCTGCCTCATTGGAATACCTGAAAGCAATGAAGTGGCTACGCAAGGCACAGAAGCTCTTCCCCATGAAATTATGGAACACAATTTTCAAGACATGCCAAGAGATTCTGAAATTCAGATAGCAGACAGTTTCAGAACCCCAGCACAACTCAATCCAAATAAGACATACCCCAGGCATATCATGATTAACTTCACTAGTGTTAATATGAAAGAGAAAATTCTGAAAGCAGCCAGACACAAGAAATCCATTACCTACAAAGGGAAGAATATTAGAATGACTACAGATCTCTCTGCTGAAACTTTTCAAGTCAGAAGAGGGTGATCATCGACTTTTAATCTCCTAAAGCAAAATAACTTTCAACCCTGAATCCTGTAGCCAGCTAAACTGAGTTTCATTTATGATGGAGAAATTAAATATTAAATTATTAAATATTAAAAATTAAATACTTTAATGACATGCATATGTTGAGGAAATTTGCCATAACCAAACCAGCTCTTCAGGATATTCTCAGACCT